>SJYC01113874.1:0-14517 GCA_006408675.1 Madoqua kirkii
GAATTCCATGGACAGAGGAGCCTAGTGGGCTTCAGTCCATGGGATCACAAAAAGCTAGACACAACTGAGTGACTAACACTTCCATTCATAGTTTGGATGGTTATAGAAGTCTGGTGGATATTTTATTTATCACGCAAAGTCAGTCCACTATTTCCAGTCCTGCTGCTGTGAAGTTTCAGGGAAGGAGAGTCCCACTTCTATATGCATTATTATTTCATCCTCTCTGTGGGATTTTGAAATCTTGTGTTTGTTTCTGGTGTTCTGGAGAACAAATATACATTGGGATGATGCTACCTAAAATAAGTGATTTCCATTTGTTAGGCAGTTTTTTTGTTCTTTAAATGTTCCTTTTTCTCTGGTTTTTACTTTAGGGTATAGTGACCTCTATATTTTACAAAATACTTAATTATTTTTTCTAGTTTTATTGATAATAGACATGTATCCCAGTATAAGTTTAAGGTATATAGCCTGAGGCTTTGCTTTAAAAATATTGTGAAAATACTTCCAAAATAAGTTTGGTTAGTATCCATAATCTCGTGTAGATCCATCTGGTGTTCTGGAGAACAAATATACATTGGGATGATGCTACCTAAAATAAGTGATTTCCATTTATTAGGCAGTTTTTTTGTTCTTTAAATGTTCCTTTTTCTCTGGTTTTTACTTTAGGGTATAGTGACCTCTATATTTTACAAAATACTTAATTATTTTTTCTAGTTTTATTGATAATAGACATGTATCCCAGTATAAGTTTAAGGTATATAGCCTGAGGCTTTGCTTTAAAAATATTGTGAAAATACTTCCAAAATAAGTTTGGTTAGTATCCATAATCTCGTGTAGATCCAACAAACATAAAATTTTTTTTTAAATGTTCTCCTTGTGATGAGAACTCTTAGGATTTACTCTCAGCTTTCCTAATATATATTTAACTTTCCTAAATATCATATATCAGTGTTAACTATAGCCATCATCTACATAACATACTTAGTTTGTTGTGCTTTCTTTTATTGTACTTCACATATTTTGTGTTTTTTTACAAACTGTATGTTTAAGGCAACCCTGCATTGAGCAAGTCTATCAGTGATATTTTTCCAACAGCATTTGCTCCCTTCATGTCTTTGTGACACATTTTGGTAATTCTTATAATATTTCAATTTTTTCATTTATTGTTATTACATATTTGTTATGGTGATCTGTGATTAGTGACCTTTATTTTACTACTGTGATGTGTCTCAGATGATGGCTAGCATTTTTTTAGCAATAAAGTGTTTTTGATTAAAGTATGCACATTGTTTTTCTTTAAAGACATAATGCTACTGTATATTGATAGACTATAGCACAGTATAAACATAATTTTTATATGCATTTGGCAATAAAAAAATTTGTGTCATCTGATTTATTGAGATATTTGCTATGTTGTGGTACTCTAGCACTGAACACACACTATCTCTAATGTGTGTCTGCATTTCTAGTACTGTTTATCTTATGCCTGGAATATTGTATCTTTTCACCACCTTCCTCCAATTCTTCATTTCCCTACCCTCCACCTCTGGTATCCAAAAGTTTGATTTATTTTTTCAGTGAGTTTGCTTTTATTTTAGGTTTCATATATGAGATCATTCAATATTTGTTTTTCTGTGTCGAGCTTATTTCAATTAGAATGAGTGCTGAAGAACTGATGCTTTTGTACTGTGGTGCTGGAGAGTCCCTTGGACTGCAGGGAGATCAAACCAGTCAATGCTAAAGGAAATAAACCCTGAATATTCATTGGAAGGACTGATGCTGAAGCTGAAGCTCCATTACTTTGGCCACCTGATGCGAAGAACTGACTCGATGGAAAAAAATCCTGATGCTGGGAAAGACTGAAGGCGGGAGAAGAGGACAGAGGGTGAGATGGTTGGATGGCATCACCGACTTGATGGATATGAGTTAGAGCAAGCTCCGGGAGTTGGCGATGAACAAGGAAGCCTGGCATGCTGCCATCTATGGAGTCACAAAGAGTTGAACATGACTGAGCGACTGAACCGAACTGAACTGAATGCCTTAAAGTCCCATCAGTTGCATTCGACTTGTTGTGACCCTATGAAGTGTAGCCCACCAGGCTCCTCTGTCCATGGGATTCTCCAGGTAAGAATACTGGAGTGGGTTGCCATTCCCTTCTCCAGGGGATCTTCCCAACCCAGGGACTGAACCCAGGTTTCCCACATTGCAGTCAGATTCTTTACTGTCTGAGCCACCAGGGAAGCCCCAAAGTTCCATCAAGGTTGTCACAAATATCATGATAGTCTCACTTTTCATGGCTAAATAATATTCCATTATTGAACATACATAGGTACAACTTCTTATCCACCAATGAACATATAGGTTGTTTACATGTCTTGGCTATCATAAATAATGCTGCTATGAACATGGCAGGTGCAGATATCTTAGTGAGTCAGTGTTTTCATTTCCTTTTGGGCATTTGCCCAGAAATGGAATTGGATAATATAGTAGTTCTACTTTTAATTTTTTGAGGATCCTTCACACTGTTTTGAATACTGATTACACCAATTTACATTCCTACCAACAGAGCACAAAAGTGTTTTTAAAGTTTCCTTCTGCATTATCTCCAGTTCCTTTTTCTTGTTTTCATCGTTTGTTTTGGTCTCTGACTGAGACCCTGGGCTATCCTCAACCGTGTGGTGGGTCCTTGCGTTAGTATTTACAACATAAGAACTCTCTCGGCCACTTGTGTATGGGGAGCTTCACTGGATGATATTTAGACTTCTCCATTTTGGGAGGACTCCACAACTTTCTGTACCTCTGTTTTCTTGGACTTTTTAGTTTCTCCAGAGGGAAATTCTCTCTTGGTAAGGGTTACAAGTTGGCTTACCAGTATTTTTTCTGACTGTCATGTCAACCCCATGATTTTATTCTGTCCCTTGACACTCAAGTACATGTTGCATTCCCCAAACCACAGTCCCTCTTCTTTCAGCCAATAAGCCCCCAGCCCTCTGCTGAGATCAGGAAGTGGGTGCCCAGGTGAGCATGATTAGGGCAGGGATCCAGGTGCCTGTTTTTATATAGACTTTCAGTCAGTCCTCCCGTTGTCAGTCTGCCTGCTCCTGGACTCTTAGGCCTTCTTGAAACCTCCAATAGGTAGGGTCTGTGTGTGTATACAGTAGGGCAGGCTTTGGACTATGAACAGACTCGCCTCTGGGCATCTACACTGTGAAGTTAAGACTCAGCTTTCCCAGGTCTGGTAAGTCCATGATTGCTCCTCTATCTCCTCTCCAGGCTTCTGAATTTTATGGCTCTCGCTTCCTCTCTTATATCTTTATCATACATTATTTCCATTTTATTTTATCCCTTTCCTATCATTTCTGTAAGAGTTCAGAAAGGTATTGAAATAAATGCCCATTTGAATCCACTTCTATCATTTAGCAAGAAAAGAACTGCAGTTGTTGTTTTGTTCTGTTTTAAAAGATTTTACAATACATTCTTGAAATAGTACAAGGTCACTTTGCCTGTAACTCGTTCTCTATGGACAGTTTTTATTAGTGAAAAAAGAAAAGATGGTGATAAAAAACATATGTTCGTATCTAAAACTGTTGAGTTTGTACCCCAAAATGTATGCTATTGGGGACTTTCTGGCTGTCCAGTGGTTTAGAATCCACTTTCCAATGCAGAGAACATGGGTTTGATCCCTGGTTGGAAAACTAAGATCCCACATACTGCAGGGCAGCTAAGCCTGTGCGCCACAACTAGAGAGAGAAATTCATGAACCACAACTAGAGAGAAGCCCACATGAGGCAGCTAAGACTCAACACACCCGACTAAGTATATCAGTGTCTTAAAAAAATTAAGTTACAGTCCTGCTGCTGCTACTGCTGCTAATTTGCTTCAGTTGTGTCCGACTCTGTGCGGCCCCAGAGGCGGCAGCCCACTAGGCTCCTCCATCCCTGGGATTCTCCAGGCAAGAACACTGGAGTGGGTTGCCATTTCCTTCTCCAATGCATGAAAGTGAAAAGTGAAAGTGAAGTTGCTCAGTCATGTCCAACTCCTAGAGACCAAACAGACTGTAGCCCACCAGGCTCCTCTGTCCATGGGATTTTCCAGGTAAGGACACTGTAGTGTCCATTGCCTTCTCTGAGTTGAAATCCTAACCCCTAATAATTCAGGACATGATATTGTTTGGAAATAGGGTTGTTGCCTATGTAATTAGATGAATAGTTATGTGGCAATAAGGTGGGTCCATAATCCAGTAGGACTGACCTCATAAGAAGATGGCCATGTGAAGATAGAGATACAGAAGAATGTGGGAAGATGCAGTTAGAGACTAGAGTGGTCTAGCTATAAGTCAAGGGTACCAAGGACTGCAGGCATCATCAGAAGCTGGGAGACAGTCATGGAACCAATTTCCCCTGAGTCCTCCAAAGGAACCAACCTTCACTGACACCTTAATCTCAGACTTCTAGCATCCAAAACTGTGTTATTTTAATACATCCAATTTGCAGATTTTGGGAAAAGGTCAGTTTTCATTCCAATCCCAAAGAAAGGCAATGCCAAAAAATGTTCAACCTACCACACAATTACATTTATTTCACATGCTAGCAACTAATGCTCAAAATTCTCCAAGCCAGGCTTCAACAGTACATGAACCAAGAACTTCCAGATGTTCAAGCTGGATTTAGAAAAAGCAGAGGAACCAGAGATCAAATTGCCAACATCCGCTGGATCATTGAAAAAGCGAGAGAGTTTCAGAAGACATCTGCTTCTGCTTTATTGACTCTACCAAAGCCTTTGAGTGTGTGGATCACAACAAACTGTGGAAAATTCTAAAACAGATGGGAATACCAGATCAGCTGACCTGCCTCCTGAGAAATCTGTATGCAGGTCAAGAAGCAAAGTTAGAAATGGACATGGAACAACAACTGGTTCCAAATAGAAAAAGGACTACATCAAGGCTGTATCTTGTCACGCTGCTTATTTGACTTATATGCAAAATGCTGGGCTGGATGAAGCATAAGCTGGAATCAAAATGGCTGGGAGAAATATCAAGAACCTCAAACATGCAGATGACACCACCCTTATGGCAGAAGGTGAAGAATTAAAGGCCTCTTGATGAAAGTGAAAGAAGAGATTGAAAAAATTGGCTTAAAATTCAACATTCAGAAAACTAAGATCATGGCATCTGGTCCCATTACTTCATGGGAAATAGATGGGGAAACAGTGGAAACAGTGTCAGGCTTTGTTTTCTGGGACTCCAAAATCACTGCAGATGGTGATTGACTCTTGATGAAAGTGAAAGAAGAGATTGAAAAAATTGGCTTAAAATTCAACATTCAGAAAACTAAGATCATGGCATCTGGTCCCATTACTTCATGGGAAATAGATGGGGAAACAGTGGAAACAGTGTCAGGCTTTGTTTTCTGGGACTCCAAAATCACTGCAGATGGTGATTGCAGCCATGAAATTAAAAGACACTTACTGCTTCAAAGAAAAGTTATGACCAACCTAGAGAGCATATTAAAAAGCAGAGACATTACTTTGCCAACAAAGGTCCATCTAGTCAAAGCTATGGTTTTTCCAGTAGTCATGTATGGATGTGAGAGTTGGACTATAAAGAAAGCTGAGCGCCAAAGAATTGATGCTTTTGAACTGTGGTGTTGGAGAAGACTCTTGAGAGCTCCTTGGATGGCAATGGGATCCAACTAGTCCATCCTAAAGGAAATCACTCCTAAATATTCATTGGAAGGACTGATGCTGAAACTGAAAGTCCAATACTTTGGCCACATGATGCGAAGAACCAACTCATTGGAAAAGAACCCGATGCTGGCAAAGACTGAAGGCAGGAGGAGAAGGAGACAAAAGAGGATGAGATGGTTGGATGGTATCACCGACTCTACGGACATGCCTTAGAGTAAGTTCCAGGAGTTGGTGATGGACAGGGAAGCCTGGCATGCTGCAGTCCATGGGGTCACAGAGAGATGGACGTGACTAAGCAACTGAACTGAGACTGAACTGAATTCAATTCAGACTGAACTGAACTGAATTTACAGATTTTGGTGTCAAGAAGTAGGGTGGTGTTATAACAGATACCTGAAGATGTGGAAGTGGCTTTGAAATACAGTAATAGTTAGAGGCTGTAAGAATTTTGAGGGGCTTGATACAAAAATCCTACATTGCTTGAAAAGATTGCTGATAGAAATATGTACATAAAGATGGCCCTGGTGAGGTCTGAGATGGAAATGAGGACCATGCTATTGGATGCTGGAGGAGACAGAATCCTTCTTGTCTCTGGTGACAGAGAACGTGAATTAGTTTTGCTCCACTGTTTTTTGAAAAATAAAACTTGCAAGTGATGAACTTATAAATGTAGCTGAAGATATTTCAGTAAGGTGAGTGCAGAGAAAAAGAGATCGAGCCAGGTAGTCAGGCAAGTAATCCTTCTTGTCTCTGGTGACAGAGAACGTGAATTAGTTTTGCTCCACTGTTTTTTGAAAAATAAAACTTGCAAGTGATGAACTTATAAATGTAGCTGAAGATATTTCAGTAAGGTGAGTGCAGAGAAAAAGAGATCGAGCCAGGTAGTCAGGCAAGAAAAAGGAAACTTATTAGAGGGAAAAGAGAGGTTGACTCACTCTTAAGGAGAGCCAGTGTTCTCCCTTTCTGATGGAGTCCTTCTTATACCCCACCAATGAAAAATTCTCTGAAGGGATGGTCACGTAGCAGAGGTCTGAAATCTGGTGGTCTTGCAGCTTTGAGAAGATAAGCGCCAGTGAAATAACAGGATGCCATTTGGGCAATTTGGTCAGTCTCACTGTGATTTTATTCTTCATTTGCGAGGTCAACATAACAAGCCATGTTATCAATGAGACTCCATCTGGGCCCTATCAATTTCCAAGCAAAGAGTGAAAGAAATGTTTCTCCTTGCTGATGATAATAATATGTGAAAGAAAGGAGATAAATCAAAGGAGAATTGCTAAGTAGAAAGGAACCAGTGCTTAATGGTTCCTTACTCTGGAGACAGGGTCAAGGTTGCAGCTGGACAACCATTTGCTAGAGAGATTAGGTACATTGATCCAATCACCTCCAATCAGCCATCTCAGCAGTAACTAGGAATAAAGGTGTGGTTCTCTGAGAAGGCTCTGTAGGGACCACTTTTTTATGCTGTGATTCCCTCAGTATACAAAGACCAAGAAGGTTTTGAGAATTTTCTACCAGCAGAAATACTGCATGTCTAGACTAAGAAGGATGAAGATAAGATGAAATGAAGAAGGAATGACTCCTGGGACAGAGTCACCGATGCAAAGACCTGGCCCAGGGGGAACTCCTCGTCTCTAGAGGGCAGGGCAACCCAAAGCCAGTGGGAGTGGGGCCACTCCAGCCAAGTCAGAGGACAGAGCACCAAGTCACACAGAACCATTCTTAGGTCTTCGAATCTAATGGAATTTTGTCCTGCTGAATTGCAAGCTTGCTTTAGACCTGGGATGCCTTTTTCCCTTGGAGTTTCTCCCCTTTAGAATGGGATTATCTATCCTGTGCATGCCCACCACTGTATCCTGGAAGCAGACATCTTGCTTTCTGAAAGCCACATGCAGCAGGTAGAAATGCATCTATCAATCAAAGAACACCAAGGATTAGGAGACACCGACAGATGACAGGGGACAGGCATGGAGCAGAATCTTCTGAAATCCCTCAGAAAAAAGCAACTCTACTGACCTTTTGAGTTTTTTATATCTAGCTTCCAGAATTTTGAGACAATCCACTTCTGTTGTTTCAAAGCACACAGTTTGTGATACTTTTTAATGGCAGCCCTAGGAAATGCCCACATTCAGTCTACTTATACCAGTTAGCAAAAATATAAACTACAGTTCTATTTCAATAGATTTTAGAAGTTATCCTTAGATACAGTTGAAAGTCAGAATGCTCATACTTTTTTCTCCATAGACAATTTCTTGTAAAGAAAAAAGAAAATGTGACAAAAGATACACTCTTGTCTTCTTCAAAAGAGTAATCATCAAGGATATATTTTTTCTCCTAATTCACAATAAAATTCAAATGACTATAAGCATTAATTCAAATGTCACAGAACTGATATACATATTATTGTGTGTGTGTGTATATATATATATATATATATATATATATATCAAAAGAAAAAGGTCAAGTAAGATTAATGGATATACAATGGAAATAAAACTATTTATAGACCAAAATTTTATAAAATAGAAAAAATTTATAAAATAGCATAAAGATGTCCTTGTTTTGTACTGAATGTGTTTTTATTTTTATGATATTTCTCTGATTCAGATTCACAGGACGGTAACACTTAGGAGGGATTCAGCTATGTAGATAATGATCAAAATGCTGCAAAGAAAGATTCTTAGAACATGCTTTCAGACTGTTTCACTAGTAAATATAAAAATCATTTTCCAATTGTTATGATAATATCATGTGTGTTCTTCCCCTTAGCTTCTTTCCCCTGCTGTCTCTCTTAACACTTAAGAATAATTTTCACAAGGTTACCCATTCTAAGTGTGCCAATAAATGTAATTATATTTATTTCAGGAGGCAGAGTTAAATTTATAGAAGTAAAAACAACACCATTTTTTATTTATAACCACAGGAAATTTTAATAGTTTACTGTAGCAGTGCATAATGTGATGTCTGATGTGTTTAACAAGATTATGATTCAATATACACTCTGGGGAATTCCTCAAGAACTCTCTCCCCTCCAGTGTTTCTGTTTGTAGTTTAGTAAAAGAGCACTGAATTAGAAATCAAAGGATTTGGGCAAGTTCTCTGCCACGAAATGGCAGCTCCCTCCCCTGAGCCTTTTAGTGTTCTTGAGATTGACCGTCATCATTGCCCTTCCCACGCCTTTCTGCAGTCACTGGCTTCTACCTCAGGGTTCCCACTGTGTGCATGCTTAGTAGCTTTGGGTCATGGACTATAGCCCACCTGGCTCCTCTGTCCATGGGATTTCCCAGGCAAAAATACTGGAGTGGGTTGCCATGCCCTCTTCCAGCAGATCATCCCAGCCCAGCAATTGACCCCATGTCTCCTGCACTGCAGGTTCATTCTTTACTGCTGAACCACTGGGGAAGCCAACTGTAATTAATGCCTTAAGCTCAGAGCTGGGCTTATCAGCCTTAGCAAAGTGCTCACTGAGTACGTGTGTGCTAGGTCACTTTACGTCCAACTTTTTGTGATCCTATGGACTGCAGCCCTCCAGGCTCCTCTGTCCATGGGAATTCTGCAGGCAAGAATCCTGGACGGGTTTCCTCATTAGCTCTTTGTTAAACAAGTGAGTGAGGAAACGAAATGGGAGCTACAGAATAATGCCACGGACTTGTTTCCTCAAAGGGAAAGGAGCACTTCAGAGCTGCCAGTTCAGCTATATTGCTTCATAAATGTTTATATAGCTTAGATGAAAAAGTGTTGTCTTCCATATTTGCAAACAAAGGATAGCTGTAGCCCAAGCCATTAGCACCACTGCCCCACTACTGCACCCTTAGAGACTTAGGCTGGGAAAAAACAGGATACACGCCCCAGAGAGCTAAGGTGCATATCAAAGGATTTCAAAGAGCCCAGACTCTTGCATTTTCCCATACACAGAAAAGCGCTAAATTCATTAACTTGAGATGTCTGATTTTCTTTAATTATCATAATCTTTTGATGTTCCAACCTCCTGGTTTTTGTTGCAGATACCCTCATATATCCTGGCTCCTCCCTTGTCTCTTTGGAGCAGTCTCTCAGAGCATCTGAGAGGCTGCCTTCTGGGCTTATGTCTTCAGCTTTGTCTGCCAAATAAAACACAATTCTCAACTTTTAGACTGTGCATTTTCATTTCAGTCGATAATATTTTATACCAGGTAGCACTAGTGGTAAAGAACCCGCCTGCCAATGCAGGAGATAGAAGAGACGCGTGTTCGATCTCTGGGTTGGGAAGATTCCCTGAAGGTGGGCATGGCAAATCACTCCAGTATTCTGGCCAACTGCTTGGGGTTTAACAAAATGTTATGACTCACAAGATAAAACAGACAGCATTGTGAAAAGGTTAAAGTGAAACCAGAGTTGAATTCTGCACACGAACTGATGATGATATGTTTGCAGCCTGGGATTATAAGTGGGGACCCACGAAACTGCAATTTGAAATCTCATCCATGGAGTGGAAGCACTGGCCAGGGTCTTTTCCCAACTGGGGCACCAGATTGCTGTTAACAAGTGACGTCAGTTCAGTTCAGTTCAGTTCAGTCACTCAGTCGTGTCCAACTCTTTGCGGCCCCATGAATTGCAGCATGCCAGGCCACCCTGTCCATCACCAACTCCTGGAGTTCACCCAAACTCACGTCCATCGAGTTGGTGATGCCATCCAGCTTAGCGCTGTTTAATCTGGATGTTGGTCAGCCCAGTTTGGTGATATATGTGCTATTACTCTTTTCTATTGTTTCTCTTTGTTTTTTTCTTTCAATAATTGTATATTGAAATTAAGTTAAATAATCATCTATTAAATATCAAAAACTGTTTATTCTGTGGGTGACAAGTAGTTTCTTTTGTTAACAAATCCTTCAAACCTAAAACAAAAGTAAGTTCTCAGCAAAACAACCCTGCTGCTGCTGCTGCTGCTGAGTCCCTTCAGTCGTGTCCGACTCTGTGCGACCCCATAAACGGCAGCCCACCAGGCTCCCCCATCCCTGGGACTGTCCAGGCAAGAACACTGGAGTGGGTTGCCATTTCCTTCTCCAGTGCATGAAAGTGAAAAGTGAAAGTGAAGTTAGTCAGTCATGTCCCACTCAAAGCGACCCCAGGGACTGCAGCCTATGAGCCTCCTCTGTCCATAGGATTTCCTGGGCAAGAGTACTGGGTGGGTTGCCATTGCCTTCTCCCAAAACAGTCCTACTGGACTTTAAATCCTATACTTGCCCAGCCTCAAGACTGAAAAAAGAGCCTTGAGTGAGCAACAGAGACATCAACTGTTTGATGGATGGAAGGATCTTAAATATATCTGAAACAAGGCCCTAGATCAGACAGTGGGTAGGACATGGTAATATCTTGACTCCCAGGGAAAGAAGGAGATTATTAGTTATAGGGGAAATTGACATCCAGTTGGTCATCTGTTGCCAGGGAAACCAAGCAAAGGGGCATGTCCCTCATTGTCCCTCTGATAAACTACCATAGTGGAGATAGTTCTGCTTTTAACATTAGAACAATCATTAGCTGGGGACAGGAGCAAGTACCTAGGCATTTACTCACTTACTAACTAGGCTTTAAGACTAACAAGGAAGATCAGTCAGGTGACTAGGGACTGGTCCAGCAAGCGAGAGACAGAGAGCAAGACAAAACAGCCATCACAGGTTGCCTGGTACAAGCAGACTGGTACAGCCAAAAGTGGGGCGAGCCCTTCCTCCAGCTCCAGTCAGAAGGCCACCTCCTTGGGAAGGGCAGAATGTCAGCAGTTCGCAGCCTGCCCCAGATACCTGTTGTTGAGATTAAGGTCCTGGTGAGTGCAGCCCAGAGCTGGGGGCTCCTTTCATCTGCCCCAACCTCCCTCATAAGACAGGGCTCCCTGGGTCTAGCATAGCCAACAACACCCAAGGCCCTTTCTCCATCTCCTGGGCTGGTGGTGCCACTCCAAAATAGGAAAGCTGAGGAGACCCAGACTGCAGACCACCCATCCATGGATCCTCAGCTCCTAAAGCAGGATTGCTACCTAGAGAATAATATTCCGTTTTCCCCACTGTTAGCATGTGAGCTCTGGGTCTGAGAGGTTTTCCTGAGGGAAGAAGGTGGCCATAGATGTCTTAATCCGACCCTCCACCGCCCAGGCCAAAAATATTGACTTCATTTGAAAGGTCAAGCCTAAAAATGTTTTGTTTGTTTTTTAAACAGTGGAATCTGTGCTAAAAGACAACGGGGAGGAGATGTATGGATTCACTGGTGATGTGTCAGTCAGTGAGCAGCAGGGCAAGAGACCAGAAGGAGTCCTCCCAGTATCAGAAAAATCTCTAACGTGGTCCTGGGCTGGTGTGAGAGCTCCTGTCTCACACATGATCTCCGCTGACACCAGGGACATTTGGTCTCACTGCCAGAACTGCTTGTTGTTTGCCCATTGACTCACTTAGAAATTAATGACTCAGGTTTGTGAGCCATGCTACAAGGTCAAGGTGCAGCCAGAGTTATAGGACAGAGTATAGCAGCCTCCTTAAGCCATCAGAGGTCTCTAAAAAAAGAGACAAGACAATTTGGAATCTAAGTTAAAATACTATAAGGGGCAAAAAAGCATTAAGTCTTTGCATAATCCTTTAGCACTGCTTACTTACAGGGAGCTGCCGATTTAAAGAGTGTGGAGAAGCTATCTTGGGAACCATTTTCACAGCCTTCCAATTGATTCATTGCTTCTGCCGCTTTGAGCTACAAGGCTATGGGCTTAGAAATCAGCCATCGACATTGTATGTCTATCTCCATCACATTCTTTCCTTAAGATACTCTTGCAGGTTTAATAAGTGTTTATATTTAAACTGTTATATCTGTCAATCAAATGTCTCCAGCCAGTCATATATCTAGCTTAAGATGGAAGAGGGGCAAAAAGCTGTTAAGATGACTTGGCTGACACAATGTGTGTGAGATCTATTCAGGGAACAGGTTAAAAATGTATTTGTTATACACAGTTAAGTTTGGAACAGAAAGTTTGTCCTCTTAAACCAGCCACTGGATAACTTCAACGACTCCATCATTTTTCCTTCTTCCCTTTAGGACTTATGTATTAATAAACACACATATAAAACATTTCTCCCACTCAAGTCAGTGTAGTTTTGACTACAATATCAGTACACCTGTATTGTGAAGCAACCATTTTATATTATTACCTTTAACGTTATCAAAATCATTTATTATGTGAGCATGTAATATGTAATTTGTAAAATCACCAGGTAACTGTGTTAAAATGTATTGGGGCAGGATTATCTATGTCACGCTCACCTTTTAATAATGTGGGACTTGAGTAAATTACATCAGTTCTTTGAGTCTCATTTTCTTTACATGCAAAACAGAGTGTGGCTTTCCTGCCTCCATGCTTCTTTCCTTCCAATCAACATCCATTAAACAACCACCAGTATGCTGTGTGTTCTGTGCTTCATCACTCAGTCCTGTCTGACTCTTTGTGACTGCAGCCCGCCAGACTCCTCTGCCCATGGGGGTTCTCCAGGCAAGAATACTGGGGAGGGTGGCCATGTCCTCCTCCATGGGATCTTCATGACCCAGGGTAACTGTTGTAAACGTATATCAGGCCATACCACCCAAATGATTCAAAATCTGCCAGTAACTCCTCATCACCACTAAAATGATGTTCAGATTCCTTAGACTGATCTTAGAACATTCTATGATCTGTAACCTGCCATTTTTATGCCCCTTCTTCTCCACACATGCACATATATGTCACATTTAAGTCTAGTTACAGTAATCAGAGTTTGCTAACATGACCTTTTCCTTTCTGGACATGAACGCTTGCAAATAAGCCATCCTTCTTCCCAATATGTCACTTGGAAAATTTCTCTCATCTTTCCTCTCCAAATCCTACCTAACCTGTGTTTTAACGCTTTCTTGAATATACTTGTAGATATATTTCTATTTTGACACATCATTGTAGGTAGTCTATATCGTATTCTTCACCATTAAATTATTAGTCCCTTTTAGTGCAAAAATAATGTTCCATTCATTTTAAACAATGAATCAAAAATCAATGTTCCATTCATAAACAAATAAACAATGTCAGCAACAGTTGTGTGAAATGTTTATGATTACAAAATAGCATTAATACCATGTTACATCCTAACCACTGGGTTAAGCAACTCAAAAAAGAAAAAAACAAAAAACAACTGGAACCGATTACACAGAGTGAAATAAGCCAGAAAGAAAAACACCAATACAGTATCAGTTCAGTTCAGTTCAGTCACTCAGTCATGTCCGACAATTTGCGACCCCATGAATCGCAGCATGCCAGGCCTCCCTGTCCATCACTATCTCTCGGAGTTCACTCAGACTCACGTCCATCGAGTCCGTGATGCCATCCAGCCATCTCATCCTCGGTCGTCCCCTTCTCCTCCTGCCCCCAACCCCTCCCAGCATCAGAGTCTTTTCCAATGAGTCAACTCTTCACATGAGGTGGCCAAAGTACTGGAGTTTCAGCTTTAGCATCATTCCTTCCAAAGAAGTCCCAGGGTTGATCTCCTTCAGAATGGACTGGTTGGATCTCCTTGCAGTCCAAGGGACTCTTAACAGTCCACTCCAACACCACATTCCAAAAGCATCAATTCTTTGGCACTCACCCTTCTTCACAGTCCAACTCTCACATCCATACATGACCATAGGAAAAACCATAGCCTTGACTAGACGTACTTTAGTCGGCAAAGTAATGTCTCTGCTTTTCAATATACTATCTAGGTTGGGCATAACTTTTCTTCCAAGGACTAAGCATCTTCTAATTTCATGGCTGCAGTCACCATCTGCTGTGGTTTGGGAGCCCAAAAATATAAA
>SJYC01113875.1:0-41412 GCA_006408675.1 Madoqua kirkii
AGTCCAACTCTCACATCCATACATGACCACAGGAAAAACCATAGCCTTGACTAGACGTGCCTTTGTCTGCAAAGCAACGTCTCTGCTTCCTAATATGCTGTAAGAATAGACGCCATCCTGGATCTTAGCAAAAGGCCATGATGCGATTACGAGTATTTCTAGAATCTGCTGGGCCTCCCGGTGGTGCTGGTGGCAAGCAGCCCGCCTGCCGACGCGGAGACGCGAGAGGCCCGGGCTCAGTCCCTGGATCGGGAAGGACCTGGGAGGAGGGCACGGCAACACACTCCAGTCCTCTTGCCTGGACAATGCCAAGGGCAGAGGAGCCCGGCGGGCTGCGGTCCACAGGGTCACAGAGATCACAGCATGACGGAAGCAACTTGGCACACACACACACATAAGTGTACCAGCACATAACTCACTCACTAAAAGCCTTATCAGAACTCCTTAAGGAAAAGCTTATGGGCAGAGATTAATCAGGGCTAATTTAGGATTGGTGCCCACACTACTCTGTACAAACGAGGAAACCACAGGGACCTGCGGCACGCACAGGGAGCTGCAGCCGGCACCGTGTAGTGAGCTGCACTGGAAAAGGGCGTGTGTGCAGGCAGAGCTGGATCGCTTTGTTGTCGACTTGAAAGCAATGCAACGTTGCAAATTATCTTCAAGAAAAATTACAATACAATACTAATCTGCAGTAATTACAATATAACATTGTGGTCACACTTCAGTAAGAAAATTAAATTTGCAGAAAAGACTATTATTTAGATATCTTCCCAAGTCAACCCTCTTCAGTATTTTAATCCAGCCTAGAAATGACTATGACGTTGCTCTCAGAGGGTAGAGCAGTTGAGCACATATGAGAAGCGTGTTTAATGCAATCCTGGGGCGGGCTGCATGTCCTTCTCCAGGGCGTCTTCCCCACCCAGGGCTCCAGCTTGCGCCTTCCGCACTGTGGGCAGATTCGCTACCATCTGAGCCAGCAGCGAAGCCCACAGCCATGACCAGGCCCTTCTTGGGAGAAGGACAACCGCCACATCAGTCAACACGAGGGGCAGAACCCTGAAGCCACGGCACGGGAGAGGCCACGGCAGCTCCCTGAGGCCTTCTCCCACCGAGAGGCTGAGGCTGCCGCCCTCCCCTTGACCCCGGGCCGCCTTCTGAGCAGCACTAGCAGCCCCAGAAGCAGCATCAGTCTCCAAGGCAAGGCTTTCGGAGGCCGCGCAGCGCCCACTTCCACCCCCTCGGAACGCCGCCCTGAGGCTGCCGGGTGAGGAAGCAAGTGCAGCCTGCTGGCGGTGGAGAGGCAGGCAGTATCTCTCCCGGACATGAGAAGGAGGCCGCCCTGCACGTCCCAGCTCGGCTGAGCCAGCAGGAGTACAACGAGCCCCGGGGCCCTAAGACCCACGGAAGCGGAAGAAACCACACACCGCCTGTTGTTTTAAACCACCCGGTTTGCAGGTGACTTGTTTTGTCGGCATAGATGCCTAGAATATATTCAGATCAACGTTGTTTAGTCGTTGCTTAGACACTACGTTGTGTCCGAGTCTTTTGCAACTCCAGACTGTCACCTGCTAGGCTCCTCATTCCACGGGATTTTCCAGCCATGCATACGAGAGTGGGTTTCCATTTCCTTCTCCAGGGGATTCTGCCCACCCAGGGATCAAACCCATGTTTCCTGCATTGCAGGCAGACTGTTTACCACTGAGCCACCTCCTATCAGGGGGTAATGGCAAAAAGATGTGAAAACCACAAAGAGAGATATGTCACATCAGCTGGAAAGAAGTGAAAGGGCAGTGAATGAACCTCAGAAGGTCCTGGAAATAAACTGCAGAAAGTTCCGCCACGTGGCGAGAGACCTGGGAGCCTGAATCAGTAATGGGGATCTGGAAAACAATATGCCGAAGAAAAGCATAGCTCTATTTCTTCGGTTTCTGTGGCCCTCAAATGAGGAAGAGCGAAGAGGAGGAAAACCAGCCTCCTTGGTTTCCCAGTTTCAGACTTTATTCCTTTAGAAATCTCCTGTCCCACAAATCTGGACCATGTGCCACTTTTAAGGGCTCCCTGCAAGGCCTTCTCAGATCCCTGCGGGCACGACCAGCTCACTCAACTGTGAGCTTTTTGAGACCGGGCTCCTTGTCTCTGGGTGGACAGCCGTTTCCTGGTACCAGAGGTCCCAAGGCGTGAGGACCACGTGCCACTTTTAAGGGCTCCCTGCAAGGCCTTCTCAGATCCCTGCGGGCACGACCAGCTCACTCAACTGTGAGCTTTTTGAGACCGGGCTCCTTGTCTCTGGGTGGACAGCCGTTTCCTGGTACCAGAGGTCCCAAGGCGTGTTTGCTGGATGAATACAGGAAACTCATTTCTCTGCATGTCCCTGCAACAGATCATTGCCCGGGAGCGTGTAAAAATTGGCCCCCTCAGAGCTCCCTGGCTGCCCGGGGAACTGGACTCCATCCTTCCACTGCAGAGGGCGTGGGTTCGGCCCCTGATTCAGGAACCAAGACCCCTCACGCCACAGGGCAGCCAAAAAAGCGGGGAGAAACCCACCCTTAGAATGACCCCGCGTGGAGACGCGGTGAGTCAGAAGTCCCTTCCTTCCTGACACTCTGCATTTAAGACACAGACACGGACGCCCAGCCTTCACCTGCTCTCCAACCACACTGTCCCTTCCAGCTCAGCAACTTTCCTTTCGGGGTGTGGCGAGGACAGCTGGGCAGGGGCTTGTCTGGGTCCCTTCGTGTCACCAGAGACACGACCGGCCAGCCCTCCAGGGCGCCCGATGAGTAGCTGGCAGCCACTGGACAAATGGCTGGCGAGCTGCCGCTGCCAACGTGAGCTTCAGCAAACGTGAAGCCCCACCTGGCTGGGCTCACCTGCTGTTTAAAACATGCCCCGCAACCTGGAAGGTCTTCTGACTTCACTTCCCCTTAGAATCAAGTGTATTCCTGCCCAGATTCTTCTCTTTACCACAAAGCCTTGCTGGGGATTTGATTTTAGTATCAACATGTAGTGTTAAAACAATAATTTGACTCACTACTTGGTCCAATGATCTCTCACTATGCACCAAGCTGCCCCAAAGCTTGGTGACATAAAACCACCGCTTACGGGAAGGTAGACTGGTGTAGTCAGTGTGCAAAACAGCGTGGGAGTTCCTCAAAAACTAAAAATAGAGTTTCCATGGGCGTGAAAGCGCTGACCCCACGGCCCCACGGACTCCACAGTCCTCGGAATTCTCCAGGCCAGAATACCAGAGTGGGCAGCCTTTCCCTTCTCCAGGGGATCTTCCCAGCCCAGGGATCAAACCCAGGTCTCCTGTGTTGCAGGCGGATTCTTTACCAGCTGAGCCACCACGGAATCCATTAAAGATTCATCAATCACACGCCTGGACATTATCCATACAAAATCCTCATTCAAAAAGACACACGCATCCCACATTCACAGAAGCACTATTTACAATAACCAGCACTTGGAAAGAACCTAAATGTCCACTGGCAGATGAATAGATACAGAAGATATGGTACATATATACAATGGAATACTACTCAGCCATAAAAAAGAACGGAGCAACATCTGAAGCAACATGGACAGACTTAGAGATTATCAAACTAAGTGACGTAAGTCAGAAAGAGAAAGACAAATACCATATGATATCCCTTATATGTAGACTCTAAGCTATGATGCAAAGGAGCTTACTTGTGAAATAGACACGGACTCACAGAGGGAACAGACCTGCGGGTGTCAAGGAGGAAGGTGTGTGGAAGGGACAGACAGGGACTTAGGGATCAGCAGATACAGATATGCAACACACACTTCTGTATGTGAACACACATACACACACACACACACATACACATATTAATATATATGTATAACGAAATCCCTTTGCTGTATGCCAGATAGGAACACAACATTGTAAATCAACTACACCTCAGTAAAATAATTTTTTAGAAACCAGCACTTAATCATATCTTAGAGCTCCACGGATTGCTTGGGGCACAGCTGGGCAGTTCTTCCACCAGCCTTGCTTGGGATCAGTCGTGCAAATACAGGCGGACGGTGGCTCCGGGTGGATGCCTGGCCCTGGTGCTCCTTGGGCAACAAAGCCTCTCCCATGAGACGCCTTGGACATTGAGATGCAGAGCTCCCGAGGAAGGAAGCAGATGCTGCCAGAAATTCTATTTACACTTTCATTAACACTTGAAAGTGAAAGTGAAGTCGCTCAGTCTTGTCCGACTCTTTACGACCCCATGGGCTGTAGCCTGTCAGGCTCCTCCGTCCATGGGATTTTCCAGGCAAGAGTGATGGAGTGGATTGCCATTTCCTTCTCCAGGCGATCTTACTGCCCCAGGAATCGAACCTGGGTCTCCCGCATTGCAGGCAGACGCTTTACCATCTGAGCCACCAGGGAAGCCTTAACACTTAAGACATTCATAATAATGAGAGAATATTGTTAATATATTGGGTTGGCCAAAAAGTTTATTTAGGTTTTCTTGTAAGATGTTACAGAATATAATCCACTTGCCAGACAACTCACCCATTCAACATGCAAAATGCAGTGGTGTTCATCGAGGGGCATCCGTCACTACAATCCACGTGAAAATACTTTATCACCAAAGGAAGCACGTACTGCCAGCAATCACCCCCACGTCTGCGTCCCCCGCCCCAGGCAAGCGTGAATCTATCTGCCCCCATCTGTGAATGTGCCTCGCAGAGGCTGTTCAAATAGAAAGAGTCGCCCAGTACATGTTCCTGTGGGGCTCGCTTCTTTGATGTCGTACAACGTCTTCAACGTTCACCATGCTTTACCAAGCACTAGCATTTCATGTCAGAGAGGACTCCATCGTATGAACATCCCATACTGTGTTTATCCACTCATCAGCTGAGAGACGAATGGACTATTTCTATTCTGGCTTATTATGAACAGTATTACTTTGAAAATTCATACACAAGATTTTATGTGGACATAGTTTTCTTTTCTCTTGGATATACACCAAGAAGCAGAATCGCTGGGTCATATAGTAACTCTTCTTAATCTTTTGTGAAGATGCCAGACATTTTCCCAAATGGCTGAGCCACTCTGCACGCCCAGCAGTGGAGTGCGGCAGCTCCAACCTCTCCATGCCCTCTCCAGCATCTGCCATCCGCTCTTCATTAGGATCCTCCTAGCGGCTGTGAAGACATGTCTCAGGGTGGTTTTGCTCTGCATTCCCCTGAGGATTACTGATACCAAGCATGCTTTTGTATGCCTGTTGTCCATCAGCATATCTTTGGAGAAATGTCTAGTCGGACACTTTGTCCACTGGAAAGTGAGGTTGCTTGAGCTTAAACATCCTTTTATCTTCTTTGATGCAACTTCTTAATCAGACACTGCTGTGCAGATATTCTCTCCCATTCTCTGGGCTGTCTTCTCACGTTCTTCATGGCTGTTTCAGTCCCAAAGCTTTTAATTTTGAGGGAGTCCAATTCGTCTGTTTTTCTCTTTTGTTGCTGGTGCTTTTGGGGTCACATATCAGTAACACTGCCTGACGCCAGCCCATGAAAGTTTACTCCTATGCTGTCTTCTAAGAGTTTACAGTTTTAGTTCTTAAATTTAGTTCTATAATCCATTTTGAGTTAATTTTTCTAGAAGGCATGAGGCAAGGGTCAAATTACTTATTTGCATGCAGTTATCCAGTTATCTCAGCTTTTGAACCGTGGTGTTGGAGAAGACTTGAAAGGACACCAACCAGTCCATCCTAAAGGAAATCGGTCCTGAATATTCATTGGAAGGATAAATGCTGAAGCTGAAACTCCAGTACTTTGGCCACCTGATGCGAAGAGCTGACTCACTGGAAAAGACTCTGATGCTGGGAAAGATTGGGGGCAGGAGGAGAAGGGGACGACAGAGGATGAGACGGTTGGATGGCATCACCGACTCGATGGACATGAGCTTGAGTAAAGTCCGCGAGTTGGTGATGGTCAGGGAGGCTCGGCTGCAGCCCATGGCATCTCAAAGAGTCAGACACGACTGAGCGACTGAACTGAACTGATTCAGTTATCTCAGCACCATTTTGTTTAAAAGACTATTTATTCTCCATTGAATTATCTTTCTGACTCTTGTTAAAAACCAAGCAGCCATGCCAGGACTTAAGCTGCTTGGGCTCAGAAGTCACAGAACGTTAATTGCCTGAGTTACACCGGCTTAAAATCACGAGATCAATGACAAATGTAGCTTCAGATCCTCTCTGCACACCTGTCAGCCGCCTTACTGCTTCCCCGAGCACGCTGCCGCTGCTGCTGTTGCTGAGTCGCTTCAGCCGTGTCCGACTCTGTGCGACCCCATAGACGGCAGCCCACCAGGATCCCCCGTCCCTGGGATTCTCCAGGCAAGAACACTGGAGTGGGTTAACTGGGGATAAAGACAGTGCCCCCTGGGGGGCGGCTCTGCAGCCTCAGTGTGACAATACCCAAAATCCTTCAATCACGGGGCCCAACACCCTTCAGCACTGAACACATTTTAGCCGTAATGATGATGATACAACTATGATGAGAAAGGTTTTTTAGATGGGGCCATAAGATTAACCCCTTTCTTTATGGCAAAATGAATTGATACTCTGTGTATATTCCCACAGATGAGAACAGCAGTTCTATGTTAATTAGTGGCGACAAATGGGGATGGTGCTCCGAAAGTCTTATTTTTATGGAACAAATTCATCTTCAGTCAAAATGGTCCTGTGTGCGAGTAGACTCATGACGTAAAGCCACACACCTTATAAGGTGCTGTTGTTTAGTCTGACTCTTTGGACCGTGTGGACTGCAGCCTGCCAGGCTCCTCTGTCCACACAATTTCCTAGGCAAGAATCCTGGAATGAGTTGCCGTTTCCTACTCCAGGGGATCTTCCCGACCCAGGGATCAAAGCTGTGTCTCCCGCATTGGCAGGTGGGTTCTTTACCACTGAGCCCCCATAACGTGCTGTGGGTGGTGGTTCAGTCGCTAAGACTTGTCTGACTCTCTGTGACCCCATGGACTGTCGCCCACCTTAAGGTATTAGGCATTAACAAAACTCGCCTCCCGAAAGTATCCACAGACTTTTCTGGGCATGTGACTGAGTTCACCCTTTCCTGGATATATATCTGAGTCATATTTCCCAGACTCACTTTAGCCCAGGGGAAAGGCTACATCACAATAGAAGGAACTGCTACATTTAGGGGCCAGCACAGGAAGAGAAGTCAGCTGATTGTAATCTCGTTGTGCACTGAAAAAAAAATTCAAAAGAACCGAGAAGGCCCATATAGCGTGGGAACGTATGTGATG
This sequence comes from Madoqua kirkii, assembly GCA_006408675.1. Classification (NCBI taxonomy): domain Eukaryota; kingdom Metazoa; phylum Chordata; class Mammalia; order Artiodactyla; family Bovidae; genus Madoqua; species Madoqua kirkii. The sequence goes on from SJYC01113875.1 coordinate 7,295, forward strand.
GTACACCAGGGTACAGATAGCCAGGGAGGCAAAGTGACCCATGGGCTTTGAGGCCCAAAGATGCTTTAGAATCTAGAAAACCTCAGAAAACAGTCATCGTTAATATAATGGTAAACTACTTTGAAAAGCAAAACATAAAATTATATACATGATAACCATTAGAAATTAAAATTTTATTCATCCAAATATTCAGTTACTTTACCCTAGGGGCAGTTTCTGAATGCTTTTTCCTTTCTTCTTAATATAATTATTTATCAATCAAATTATTCCCCAGAGAGAATATACTATGCTTATAACTGGGAGAAAAAGTTTATCAATAAAGAAGCTACATTAAGGTTAAGTTTATTTACTTATGCTTTATTATCGTTTCATTTATTTGTCTGCATCAGGACTGAGTTATGGCCCACAGGGTCTTTGCTGCAGTGTCCAGGGTCTCCAGCTGTGGTGTGTGGGTCCAGCTCCCTGGCCAGGAACTGAGCCTGGGCCCCTGAGCCTGGGCCCCTGAGCTGGGCCCCTGAGCTGAGCCCCTGGGGTCTTCAGTGCTAGACCACCACAGAAGTCCTGAGAGGGTAACAGGCAGGAAGGCCAGGGGTCTCCAAAGGGAGGAAATAGCCGGCAAGTGTCAGACATTTTACCTCTCTTAAGCGGCAGGAGGAAACAAACTAGAGATATTTTCTCCTTCTCTATACACATTTAAAAAGAGGTTTCTCTTAAAATTCTGTGTTGCTATAATGACACCTAGTTTCACTTAAAGTTAACCATTGCCTTTTTCTTATGAAAATGTTTATCTTTAGCTATGCTAATGTACTGTGCATTTACCCCAAACTCTGTCTTCAAGTCGGTTCCGCCTTTTGGGCCCAGAACCTACTTGATAAACCAGTATGTCAATACTCCGATAATGTTCCTCTAATCTATGTAAATGAAACTATTTATATGGTGATCTGCCCTTCCTCAATATTCAAGTTAATCATTTTTATGGCCCAAGATAAACCATTTAGAGCTAAGGTTATCCCAAAATACATCTTATGGGTGAGGGGCCTGGTGCCATTCTAAGTTTTGAGACATTCCTTTCTTTCATTAACAGACTGCTGGTGACTATATAACATGCAGCTAAAGACTAGCAGGCGGGTACTCTTTCTACCCCCTTCTGATGCCTATGTCAGAAGCTTTCTCTATCTCCTTTACACTTTAATAAAACTGTATTACATAAAGGCTCTGAGCGATTCAAGCCTCGTCTCTGGCCCCGGATTGAATTCTTCTCCTCCGGGGGCCAAGAATCCCGGCGTCGTGATTCAACAACAACCTTTCAGTCCCTAAGGTCAAGTTTATATCTGACCAGGTGACTTGTCCCTGACAAAATGCTTATATTAATACTCAGTGTAACACAGTTGCTCCTCATGCAAAAATTACATATTTAGATGTATGCTTCCAAAATACAGTTTGAAAGAACAACACTGACTTGTGTGAATAGGAAGAAAGTACGAATTATGGGCAATGCTTACGTGCGCACTGATTATTTTTGAAAACGATGCTATTTTCTGTAGAACAGATGTGATAGGGATAAACAGACAACATTTTCATAATCATTTGGTTTGGAAGTGGTAAACCGAAAGCTGTTTGGTTGCTGTATGTCAGGGAAACACCGCTGCTGCTGCTGCTGCTGAGTCACTTCAGTCGTGTCCGACTCTGTGCAACCCCATAGACGGCAGTCCGCCAGGCTCCCCGGTCCCTGGGAGTCTCCAGGCAAGAACACTGGAGTGGGGGCCATTTCCTTCTCCAATGCATGGAAGTGAAATGTGAAAGTGAAGTCCCTCAGTCCTGTCTGACTCAGCGACCCCGTGGACTGCAGCCCACCAGGCTCCCCGGTCCCTGGGAGTTTCCAGGCGAGAGCACTGGAGCAGGGTGCCATCGCCTTCTCCGCAGGGAAACACTAGTGCATACTAAAAAGGTGAAGGAAAGGAAGAAGCACAGCCTTGCACACCCTCTGCCAGCGAGCAGCGCTCGCCTTCCCGCCCTCGCCTCCACGTCGCGCAGTGCACAGAACATGCGGTCTCTCATCACCTTCCCTTACTTGCATTGCTCCCTCACATCCTCCTTCCTCCCCTTCCCTGGAAAAATTTAAACCGTCCCTCCGAAAAAGGGAGCTCACTGCACAGCGGCATGGCGGTTCACTGCAGGGATCCTGGGAGGGGACCTGGCTGCAGCAACAGACGAGGCTTAAGACCCTGCGCCTGCTCCCCGGGAGCCGCCTGGAAGATGGGCAGGACAGCGGGGGCCGCCCCGAGGACGGGCAGGACGGCGAGAGTCTGGAGGAAAGGGCCGAACGGCACCTGCTTCTCATCTGCACAAAGGGGCTTTAAGGGCTAGGGAAACTGCTGCCCTCTCTGAAAATATCCTAACTTAGAAGTGATTCACCCAGATCTCTCCTTTTTTTGAACTTTAAGTCAATACCATAGTTTCATATAAAGTCTCTCGATTTTTAGCACACTATTTTTACCCCTTCAGCTCAGCTAGAAGCTTTTGAAGGACAGACACCATGCATCCAAAGCTTTTATTTCTTAGAAAACCCAGCCCTGGGAGGCAGCATACACTCGCTGCTGGACAGATACTTGCTAATCAACCGCCTGAAAGCAAGGTGTGCCCCAGCAACAGGAGCAGAGGTCATTCGTCTTTGCAGGATCAAACCCCCTCCTCCTTGCTCGCTGCTTTAAATTTTCTGGAAAAAAAGCAAGAGCTTTCTCAGTGCTGGTGTTATGCTCTGACGAGACAGGTAACTCAGAACCTAAGTTGCAACTTTCACATCCCCTGTGGTTTCCAGTGCTGTTGTGCTAAATATCACCAGCTTTTCAGTATGGCTGTATTAAACTTCAGTTGTTTAAACTTGAATCAGCTTTAGACAGAAGCCGAGTATGAATTCCAAGGCCAGGGCTGTCTTAAAAGGCTGCGTTCAGCTACGGTTTCATAACCAAAAAATTACACAAGAAGGAGAGAAACCAAGCACTTCTACACTGAATTCAGAACAATTCGGACCTCTGCGAGGCCTTTCAAACCACTGTCAAGGGCAACTGGGTTTTCAAACACACTATAAAGGCTTCTTTTAAGGGAATGGTTATTGTTTATTTTGGATGCTTCCATTTATTAGAAAATAGAAGGATTTTATGCTGGAAAAAAAGGGGGGAAAGGCAAAGAAAGACAGTCAGAAGAGGTAAGATAAAGTACTTGAGAAAAAAATAAAGATAATACCAACTAGGGAAGATCAAGTGAGTATACGTTAAAGAGGCAAGGGGAAAATGATGCTAAAGCTGAAACTCCAGAACTTTGGCCACCTCGTGTGAAGAGTTGACTCATTGGAAAAGACTGATGCTGGGAAGGATTGGGGGCAGGAGGAGAAGGGGACAACAGAGGATGAGATGGCTGGATGGCATCATGGACTCCATGGACGTGAGTCTGAGTGAACTCTGGGAGACAGTGATGGACAGGGAGGCCTGGCGTGCTGCGATTCATGGGGTCGCAGAGAGTCGGACACGACTGAGCGACTGAACTGAACTGAAGGGGAAAATAACGAAAAGCTGGACAGGATAAGGAGGCACTCGCTTCCGCAGGTGAACAGGCTGAGACAGAAAGCCTGCCCTGTCCTGCCTGTTTGCTAAAGTTTCACGGGAAAGAACGGGAAACAGTCTCTTCTCTCTTTCAACAGAGGTCTTCCGTTGTGCCATCGTAAATCCCCTCCCAACAAAGGGATCACCGTGTACCCTGCCCTGCGTCGGCCACTGGAACACAGAGAACAACGCAACATTCCTGCTCTGGAAGGACGGTGACGAGGCAAGGTTGCCAAACTTCTGGAGAGCCTCAGAGTGCTCTTGTCCACTTTGCTTTCGGCCACCTGCTAGAAACCAGCAGGGAGCCATTACCGCAAAGAGCCAGTCGATAACCTCAGTCCAGGAGAAAAGAGATGAGCGAAAACCCCCAGCGAACTGGTGCCGCTGGTGCTCACGGGGATGCTCGCGGAGACTCAGCCACCTCTTGGCACGGCTGGAGGGGAGGGCGTGCCAGAGAGGGCCTTGAGCTGGCGAGGAGCGGCTGCAGGGGCCTCCCGAGCCTCTGGCCCAGGGCAGGTGGGCGGTCTCTGCGGACAGCGATGCCCGGTCCAGCAGGAGCAGTCTGGGGCTGGGCTGGCCGACATCCTCTCTCCACGGGTCCAGAGCGGCAGCGGCGGTGACGGCCAGCCTCCGGTCCGAACCTCTGAACTGACTCCAGGCTAGAGTCAGGCTCTGGGACCCCGAGTTTCTTCTTGTGTGTCATGAAGACAAGAACGCTCACCTCCACGGTGCTGTCAAAGTCAGAGCTAATCTCTGTAAAGCAACTGGCACACTGCCTGGCGCCAAGCTGCAGTGAACAAGGGATTCACGCAGGTGCACACACATATATACCCCCCAACACCCACCTCCCTGGAGGCTCACCCTCATTAACACCCGACGGCCCTTCTCAGGATGGACAACCTCCCAACCAGCCCAAGGGCCCCATTCCAGCACGATGGGGAGAGGACGTATAAAACGCAGAAAAGCAAGTGTTTAACCACTTCAGAGGGAATTTTAAGTTCTAGAGAATGCTAGCACTGACGTAAAGGTTCATCTTCTTTAGGAGACTGAATCACGGTAGAATACGGAGGACAATTTTACCAAGGTTTCGTTCGGGCAGCTGTTCCGCACGCGCGTTCGATTTGTGAACTTTGAGCTGCACACTTCCGTGCAATGCACACACACTGACTGTGCTTCAATCCATTTAACTTCCTAGTTAAAGCTGGACTACACCCTTGACCTTAGGAGAGTTAAAAGTGCTCCGTGGGTTCCTTTCTTTCTGGCCTGAAGGCCTCCCTTTAGGGCTTTGAAACGAGTTAGTGCTTCCCGACAATTCGGTGCTGCCCCGCTTGGGAGAATAAAGCCATCGTGGACACTCCCCAGCTCTACATGAAGAAGTGATTAAGCAGGGATGGTTCCACTTAGTAAACAAAGCAGGGAAAATAAAAAAGCATCTACACCCCTGGAGTCATCTTTGAGTTTAAAGACAACACCACCTACCCACAGAACCTCCACGCAAAGCCTCTAATAATGGAAGGATAAGCTCCGACCTCAGCCCCACTCCCCGGAAGCCTCCCGCTGCTGTGGGAGCCTCCTCCCCCAGGCGGCCGTCCTCCTCTGCTCCGAGGGTGTTCTTCGGCCTCCGCGCAGAACTGGCAGCCCCTCGCCCTGCCCCACCCCCTGGATCATTCACCCCAGAATAACACTTAGAAACAGACCGAAGCCGGTTCCGCCAGGAGACTCCGCTCCCTCATCTCTCCCAGACGGAATCGGCGGACACTTGCTGCGACCCGTCGCTGGACTGGAAGCGCGCGGGACACGGCATCCACTCCTACAGGTTCCCTCACGGAACTCAGGTCTGCAGCTTTTAATGCCGTTTGTGGGAAAGGAAAGAGCTGCAGCTTCGGCCAGGGTCCCTCTTTAGCGACTGGAGGTTTAAAGCAGGGAACTCGGCCCATCTCAAGTCAGCCTTCCTTCCTTGTAAATTGATGGGGGAGACCATTCCCTCTTGAAAGTACAGGAAGAATTAAATACTTAGCATGGTGTGTTCTAAAGACGGTGAGGCACCTTTTCTAGTGCACAGGAGCCCTGAGTGTGGCTGTGGGTTCAGCCTCACCATGAGTCCCGATGGCGCTCAGGATGGCTGTAATTGATGGCTGAAAATGATGGTCCTTATTATCCTTTGAATGTTTGTGATCAGACCGATGATGAGTAAATACAAATAGCGATCTTAGACGAGCAAGTATCTACCCCTGGCTTCAGTCCAGTCTGAATACCCCAAGGTCGGCACAGAAATGGGCTGCCCAGGGACCCCTCTGCTAAGTAAGGCTGACCGCACATTCAGCCATCTGTCCATCTCTTCAGCAAACATCTATCTGCTACATGCTCTATGCTGGACGCTGAGGCTCCAGCGTCTAACACAGACCTCGAGGTCCCCAATCTCAAAGAGCTTCTAGTCCAGCTGGACAGACGGAAGCATCAGCACAACCATCTTGGAGAAACAGTTGACGTGGCTGCTGAGCTAAACCTCAGATTGATACAGAACAGAAAGCAAGCCAAAAAATCTCACAACCCAACCATATTCCACACTCTTACAAGAGGGAGAGTGTCCCACAGCAGCTCCGACCGTCACATCACCACATGGTACACTTCACACTCTTACAAGAGGGAGAGTGTCCCACAGCAGCTCTGACCGTCACATCACCACATGGTACACTCCATACTCTTAAAAGAGGGAGAGTGCCCCACAGCAGCTTCGACCGTCACATCAGCACATGATACACGCTCAGAAACAAACAGAAAGAGCCGGGGAAATGTTCGACAACGGTGGGGCGATTCTGCACGCCTGTCCGTTCAAGGAGAAAGGAGAGGACTCGTTTCAGATCCTGGGTAGGTTAGGGTCTCACAGGCTCCAGCAATGAGGATCCCAGCAGGAAACTACAAAAATGTACAAATGGGGGGTACTTCCCTGCTGGTCCAATGGTGAAGACATTGAGCTTCCAGCGCAGGGGGCCCAGCTTCGATCCCTGGGCAGGGAACTAGCTCCTGCGTGCCATGAGGAAGATCGTGCGCGCTGCAGTGAAGACCCTGCACCTAAGGCCTGACGCAGCCAATGAACACACGGTATCTTTCTAAAATTACAGACGGGCTGATAAGAGGCTCCTGGGAGCTTCCTGTGGCATCCGCACGTGGTGCTCAGCCCTCAGTCGTGCCCGACTCTTTGTGACCCCATGGACTGCAGCTCCTCTGTCCATGGGACTCTCCAGGCAAGGATCCTGGAGTTGCCATTTTCTCCTCCAGGGGACCTTCCCCACCCAGGGGCTGGGTCCACGTCTCCTGCACACACGGTATCTTTCTAAAATTACAGACGGGCTGATAAGAGGCTCCTGGGAGCTTCCTGTGGCATCCGCACGTGGTGCTCAGCCCTCAGTCGTGCCCGACTCTTTGTGACCCCATGGACTGCAGCTCCTCTGTCCATGGGACTCTCCAGGCAAGGATCCTGGAGTTGCCATTTTCTCCTCCAGGGGACCTTCCCCACCCAGGGGCTGGGTCCACGTCTCCTGCACTGCAGACGGATTCTTTACCACGGAGGTAGTGTATCATAAAAGAACCACTCAACCAGCAGATGCATGGATAAGGAAGCTGTGGCACATATACACAATGCAGTGCTCAGGTCAGCTCAGTCGCTCAGTCGTGTCCGACTCTTTTCGACCCCATGAGTCGCAGCACGCCAGGCCTCCCTGTCCATCACCAACTCCCAGAATTCACTCAGACTCATGTCCATCGAGTCCGTGATGCCATCCAGCCATCTCATCCTCTGTTGTCCCCTTCTCCTCCTGCCCTCAAGCCCTCCCAGCATGAGAGTCTTTTCCAATGAGTCAACTCTTCTCATGAGGTGGCCAAAGTACTGGAGTTTCAGCTTTAACACCAGTCCTTCCAAAGAAATCCCAGGGCTGATCTCCTTCACGATGGACTGGTTGGATCTCCTTGCAGTCCAAGGGACTCTCAAGAGTCTTCTCCAACACCTCAGTTCAAAAGCATCAATTCTTTGGTGCTCAGCCTTCTTCACAGTCCAACTCTCACATCCATACATGACCACAGGAAAAACCATAGCCTTGACTAGATGGACCTTAGTTGGCAAAGTAATGTCTCTGCTTTTAAATATGCTATCTAGGTTGGTCATAACTTTTCTTCCGAGGAGTAAGTGTCTTCTAATTTCATGGCTGCAATCACCATCTGCAGTGATTTGGGGGCACAAAATAAGTCTGACACTGTTTCCACTGTTTCCTCATCTATTTCCCATGAAGTGATCAGACCGGATGCCATGATCTTCGTTTTTTGAATGTTGAGCACCATTAAAAAGAATACATTTGAATCAGTTGTAATGAGGTGGATGAAAGTGGAGCCAATTACACAGAGTGAAGTAAGCCAGAAAGGCAAACACCAATACAGCATACTAACGCATATATATGGAATTTAGAAAGATGGTAACGATAACCCTGTATGCAAGACAGCAAAAGAGACACAGAGGTATAGAACAGTCTTTTGGACCCTGTGGGAGAGGGAGAGGGTGGGATGACTTGGGAGAATGGCATTGAAACAAGTATAATATTATGTAAGAAACGAAGCGCCAGTCCAGGTTTGATGCGTGATGCTGGATGCTTGGGGCTGGTGCACTGGGACGACCCAGAGGGATGGTGTGGGGAGGGAGGAGGGAGGGGGGTTCAGGATGGGGAACACGTGTACACCTGTGGCGGATTCATGTTGATGTACTGCAAAGCCAATACAATATTGTAAAGTAATTAACCTCCAATTAAACAAATACATATTAAAAAAAAAAGAACCACTGAAGCTACGGGCAGGGTTACGGAAAACTAGAAGAGATGGTGGAGGTCCCAGCCCAGGGGACCATGGTCGGAACAACTGCAGGCCCGGGCTTGAGGAGGGAGGGCCGCGTCCAGAGCCGGGAGGGCCGGGCGCTAGAGAGGGCTGCTGCCGGGGGCTCGGGCCCTTGCGTGGGGACGGAGCAGAGAGCAGCGTTCTCCCCCCGACCAGTGCCTCCCACTGGCCCCGCAGCGACGGCAACGCAGCCTGTTGATCCGGCCACGAAAGTCAGCCGCAGGGCGCCCGGCCACTCGGGAAAGGGGAGAGGAGTCTGGAAGACAAACGAAGCGTTCTCCCCCCGACCAGTGCCTCCCACTGGCCCCGCAGCGACGGCAACGCAGCCTGTTGATCCGGCCACGAAAGTCAGCCGCAGGGCGCCCGGCCACTCGGGAAAGGGGAGAGGAGTCTGGAAGACAAACGAATGTGCCGCACACAGGCTGGGCTCCTCTCACCGTGCAGAATCTAACTCTCGTATATAAAGCACGTGTGTCCTTACACAGCTTGGGTCACGCAAGGACAGCTTGGACGATATGCACTTTCCCTCATGTATCAGAAACAATACACCCAGAGCGAGGTGAGCTCTGCTCAACTTGACCTCACCAGTCCTCACAGCAAGTCTGTGAGTTACGCCTGTCCTTCTGATTCCACAGATGAGAAACAGCCTCAGAAAGGTCGGCTGTCTCGCTAAGTGGCCGAGGAGGAGCTCTCCAGCCCCGGAAATCTTAGGTGGTTTTTCCATTCTACCAGGTTGAGAAATAATGACAGAGACTGATTGGCGAAATCAGTGCTACAGAGGCTTGGCTCGCTGCCCTGTGATTGCACAAGATCAGGAAAACTTGGCAGAAAGGACTGGCAACGAATCTCCGTCGATGAATCCAGTCTATTGTTGAAGCAGCGAGGTGCGCCTATCTCTACACCAAGTCATTCCTGAATAATCAGCCAGAGCTAGAAATCTGCAGATGAGGGAGGATCTAGGGCTGAGGACTTCTGACAGGTGCAGCTGGCCTGCTGCCTGTCTGCACGGTAACTAAGCACCGGTATCCCTGCCCCGTATTTATTATGCAAGAGGGGAAGCACACGGCGCCAAGAAGCAGCCAGGAAGAAACGCGATTTCCAAGTCCAGGCGCAAGGCCCCGGTAGGCACCAGGTGACGAAAGCCTCTCACGGGCCACTTAGAGTCCACCAGGCTGCACTCTGCGCACCGCTGTTCAGGGGTGCTCGTTCCTGCCACAGCCTCAGAGGGAAGCTGCAGAAACTTGGCAAACTCAAAGCTGAAGACTGAGAAATGGTTCCGGGTGGGCACATGGGCTCTGGAGCTGGAAACCAGGGCTTGCAATGCTCCGCCTGATTTCTGGCTCTGGGGAGGAAGCCGGCTCACTCGGGCCTCTAGCCTCGATCTCCTTACTTGCGGAAAGGAGGGTGACGGTCTCCTTGGTGTGGGAGGCTCTGCTAAGACAGCACGCGTGAAGGCACAGCTTGCGCTGAGCGCCGGCGCCCATTGGCCCTCGGCAGCGTCGCCAGCGTCTTCAGCCCTCCTCCCCTGCCCCTCCATCCCCTCTGCCTTCCTTCCAAGCAGGTCTGCATCCTGAACAGACCTGGAAGGTAAAGCTACTGCCTCCTTCCGGGCCGGAAAGCAGGTCTGCCTGAAGACATTACAAGGTTACTTGAGCCTGGGGTTCTGTGACCACTCCCTGGCAGGCATCCGCTGCACCTCACCAAGCTGCTCTTTGGGAGCTGAGGCTTGGAGGAACCGCAGAGAAAATGACGCCTCTCTCGCTACGAGAAGGATGACCTGTCCTCTGTCTCCAGACCCCAGAGTCTCCTGCCCACATCCAGGAAGTGGCGGCAGGCAGACCTGTCAGCGTGCAAGCAAGATCGCAAGACTTGAGAGTTCACACACGCCACACAGCATCAAAACCATGCCTGGCCACCCAGACCAAACAGTTACAAAAGTAACGATTTTTAACCCATTTACACTGAAATTTTAGGGTACCCTTCAAATAAGCCAAGAAGGAAACATTTACTCCAAGAATCTGTGAAACCACTGATTACTATGGCAGCACAAGTGAGCTGTGAAAGGCTGCATATAACATATTAGAAAGCAATTTTATTACCGTCCACAGCATAATCAAGACCTATTCTGAACATAAAACCTGAAGCAATTTGCAGAGCTCAAGATCCCAATTTGGAAAGCACTTTTATTCAGCAAATGCAAGACAGGGACAAACACTTGAAGTCTCTTTAAAAAAACAAAACTCCAGCCCCATGTTTTCACGTTATATTAGCATTAAACCTCTTCCAGCTCGTGTGTCCATCTCCGCAACGGGATTAACGGTGTCTACTGGGTATAATTCAGAGAGCTGTACAGAGCAGCAGGCATGTCAAGGGCCAGCATGCTCTGCAAGCTTTAAAGGGCAAGGCAAGGCACACCTCCGACGCCCGTCGCTTGGCATGAAAGGCAAGCTCTCTTTAGCTTTTCCGTGGCACCGGTTCAGCAGCTCACAGCAATCACTGCATGCAGAGCTCTCTGTTCATTCAACAAATATTTATTGTGCCAGCCACTGGGAGGGAACAGGAAGAAAATCTCAGGGGCACATGGTAGAGAAACTTCTGATAAGATAAAATACACAAAAGGGCTTTTCCCCTTTGTACAGTTTTTCCTTAACACTTCTCTTTGGTTCCATGGAATAGAGAATATAAAGGAAGCAGTGGGCACTGGAAGAAACGGCATACCAGGACTCCAATTCTTCAGCCAGCGTCCCCTCTCAAGCAGAATAAAGAGACGGCTGGTGACTGGAGAGAGAAGCTGACAATAAGAAAAAGCCTGATAACAAGAAAATCAGACTCTGGATGAAAAGCGAATGCCTTTATGAACCAGACCTAGAATGGATTAAACTCCATATTAACACTGAGCTAAACTAACACTGAGAAGTCTCAGAAGTTAGGAGATTGGGATTAACATATACGCTCTACGATATACAAAATGTATGCAGGAATTCCACAGGGACACGGCGAACAGCACAGGAAATGAGACTCAGTATTCCATGGTAGCCTATATACTGGGAAAGAGCCTGAAAAGAACGGAGCACGCATACGTCCAAGCTGACTCGCTTTGCTGTGCACCTGAAATTAACACGACATTGTGAATCAACTATACCCCCAAATAAAATAAAAACTAAATAAAATAATAATAAAGTTAACAAGTCTCCTCTACACCTGAAGATGAGATCAAGGTTAGTTTAAAACTGTGTGTTTTAACTATTAATCTTAGTGCGCATGGTGCAAATTGTGCCCCAACTCACGTTCTCGTGTAGCTGACTCTGTTTATTGGCACACAGAGCACCTGGTTATCCCAAGCTAACCCTTTCTTCTGAAACAGATCTACGGTGCCAAGTGCTACAAGATAATCGAGCTTTGTCGTCTGGAACATACATTCAAAACACCTACCAGCTGAAGGTGACATACAGACTGTGGGCTGTTTCTTTAAGGTGCTGACGCTCTTCCTCCTTTCAAAGGTGTTACTGGAAAACTAAGAACTGTCCCGTTTGGGTCACCTGCGATCGTCCCCATGCTCGGCATCTCTGTGTCTGTCTGTGTGTCTGTCAGTCTGTTTGCCTGTGAGTCTGTGTGTCTGTGAATCTGTGAGTCCATGTGTCTGTGTGTCTGTGAATCTGTGAGTCCATGTGTCTCTATGTCCGTGTGTCTGTGAGTCCGTGTGTCTCTGTGTCCGTGTGTCTGTGAGTCCGTGTGTCTGTGTGTCCGTGAGTCTGTGTGTCCATGTGTCTGTGAGTCCATGTGTCTGTGAGTCCGTGTGTCTCTGTGTCCGTGTGTCTGTGAGTCCGTGTGTCTGTGTGTCCGTGAGTCTATGTGTCCATGTGTCCGTGAGTCTGTGAGTCCATGTGTCTGTGAGTCCGTGTGTCTCTGTGTCCGTGTGTCTGTGAGTCCGTGTGTCTGTGTGTCCGTGAGTCTGTGTGTCCATGTGTCCGTGAGTCTGTGTGTCCATGTGTCTGTGAGTCCGTGTGTCTCTGTGTCCGTGTGTCTGTGAGTCCGTGTGTCTGTGTGTCCGTGAGTCTGTGTGTCCATGTGTCCGTGAGTCTGTGAGTCCATGTGTCTGTGAGTCCGTGTGTCTCTGTGTCCGTGTGTCTGTGAGTCCGTGTGTCTGTGTGTCCGTGTGTCTGTGAGTCTTTGAATCTGTGAGTCCGTGTGTCTCTGTGTCCGTGTGTCTGTGCAGAGGTGAGTGTGGAGCCAGAGGGCCCCGCAGGGAGGCGCGCGCCCCGTCTCTGCGCGCCGAGTCCACAGCTGCCGGGAAGGCAGGAGGAGCCCTGCTTCAGCGCAGGGGCCGCAGGGCTGAGACGAAGCCCCGAGGGCTCGTCTGTCACGGGCCCTGGGCAGAGCCCTCTTTCTCAGGGCCCCTGGAGCTGGCAGCAGGGATGGCTCCTACTTCGGGTAGCGCTGCCCCACGTGCTGAAACCAACTCGTCCACGTGGACCCACAGGTCCATGAGGCTGACAGCACCGGGGGTCAGAAAGGCAGAGGCCCCAGACCAGCACATTTCAGCAAAACCAGCCAGAAACCCCCCAGTTACACAAAGGCCTATTCACAACGCAGAACAAACAAGGCAGAGGAGCGTGCTGAGGAAATACTGATGATAGGGCCAGGCCCTGCGGCTGGGGGCCGGCGGGGACGCTGCGCGGACCTGCCGTCCCGGCTGACGTCTCCTGTCCTTGGAGCTGCGGCAGCAACACGGAGGGGACGCCACCGCTCCAGGTCCAGACTCCCCTCCTCCTGCGACAGTAAGGTAAGGCCCCAGCCGTTCTGTAGTATTATTTACTATGCACATAAAGGCCCTGGAAAGGAAATGGCAGCCCATTCCAGTTTTCTTGCCTGGAGAATCCCACGGACAGAGGAGCCTGGCAGGCTACAGTCCACAGGGTCACAAAGAGTCGGACATGGCTGAGCGCACAGCACACCCATGCATATAAAGAAGGCTGAGCGCCGAAGAATTGATGCTTTTGAACTGTGGTGTTGGAGAAGACTCTTGAGAGTCCCTTGGCCTGCAAGGAGATCCAACCAGTCCATCCTAAAGGAGATCAACCCTGAATATTCACTGGAAGGACTGATGCTGAAGCTGAAACTCCAGAACTTTGGCCACCTGATGCAAAGAGCCGACTCTTTGGAAAAGACCCTGATGCTGGGAGGGATTCAAGGTGAGAGGAGAAGGGGACACAGAGGATGAGACGGCTGGATGGCGTCACCGACACAATGGCAAACTCCCGGAGATGGAGAAGGACGGGGAGGCCTGGCGAGCTGCAGGCCACGGAGCTGCAGACTTGGACACGGCTGAGGGACTGGACAACGGCGATGCTATCGTTACTGTCGTCCCTATTACGATTCATTGTTCTATCATCTCTCTATGCAGGAGGTTCAGATGCTTTGAGAAGCTTAATGCACAAACAGAAGTCGTGGTTATTATATTTACAGAACATCACTGAGATTTACCGTCAACAAGAATCATTTTACTCTTCCTTTCCTATGTCTACTTTAAAATCCTGGAATATTTTCAGTAAATTTCTATAGGAAGCTCTATGCTGGGATACTCACAAACCCCGTGTTATATTCTTGAAGTAAACACTGATCCCACTCATTTACTCTCCACTGAAGGGAACAGAGAAGAGTCGCTCACAGCGCGGTGACAGTGAGTCTGGGCCCTGGGCCCTCAGGTTCACACCCAGCTGGCTTTGTTTTTCACTGATTAGGTGACCTTGGATAAGAGATTTAACCGCTCCCTGTGACATTTTTCTCATCTGTAAAATGGGACCAATGAAGCACCTAAGTAGGGGGTTGTCATGATGATTAAATAAAATGGATTAGTCAAGACATTTGGTGTCTATCTATCAATCAATAATGTTATCTATTATTATCTTAAAAGGAAAACAACTAAAGGAACATACATTTTGCAAGACCTTCTTTCCCAACTATTACAAGTATTCTGAACACAGGCTCCGGTGCAAGAACACACAGCGAAACAGTGAATTTTCTGGTTGCCGTTGGCTGTGCCGTGCATGGGGGATGTCCGTTTCCTGACCACGACCCCCGTGCTGGACCACCAGAGAGGTCTCAGAGTCAATAAGAATCATAATCAAAACCAAGATTTCTTATTGTTATCTTTTTAAGTGTCCCAAACTTAGAAAAGACTAATCCATGCTGAGATTCATGAAAAAAGATGGCCAGAGAAACAAGGAAAACGCATTAAAAACTAAACCAAATCAGCCAAATAGGGAAACTGAACGATCAGTCCCAGAGGCCTCAGAGTTTGCTCCATACGCATTCTGGCAAACGAGAAAGCAGGAGCCAAGATTTGCGAGGTGACAGCTATGTCACGCCAGGCTAAGTGCTTATGAAACGACTTCTCCTACTGCTAACTTTACAAGCAGTTTGAGGAAATAAATTTACTTGGAACTGAGACCCTGAATACTAGGGGACAGAAAGCCAACTGCACACACGAAAAGTCCAGCAACGCTGGTCAGCTCGTCCAGGGACCAAAAGTCGAGTTGCCCTTCCAGCCAATTATTTACCATCTGTGCCCGGCGAGGCCCAGGTGAAGCTGCAGGCGGTAGAAAGAGGACACAGCAGCCCCTCTGCTTACACGTCCTGGTCTAACGCTGCAGACACACAGAGGGGAAGGCCCAACACAGCCCTCTCACGGGGTAAGCACACAGGAGCATCACCTAGGCCCATCCTAAGGGGGCACGGGCGGATGCTCAGAGAAGGCCACACTGAACACACAGCCCGGAGTCAGAGTGAGTGAGGGAGCGGGCTGAGCCTGGCAGAGAGTCCGCTGGAGAAGGGGCATCCCAGGCAAAAGCACCCTGGATCCCCGCTGGGGCCACCCCTCCCTCCAACGGGCTCCCGTCACACGGGAACCCTTCAGTGCCGTGGCGGCCCGGCCCGGCCCACGTCCCACCGCTCACCCCTCTCCTCTCCCCGGACGCTCTGGCCTCCTCACAGTCCTGAAGTACCCTGAGCGCGTTCCCCCAGGCCTTCCCCTGTGCTGTGCCCTCACCCAGGAAGCTGTCCCAGCAGACCCACACTTCACTCAACGCCACCTCTTAGGGATGTCTTCCCTGTCCCCCCAGCATGCCTCACCGCCCTCCGGAACGGTCTCCCTCTCTCTGTTACTGCAAACCCTGTACTAAGCTACACTCATCTTCACCCGTTACCCCTTCAGCGCCTGCCTCTTCCACTAGCCTGAAGCTCCGCAGAGGCAGGGGCTTTGTCCGCCTTTGATCCGCGGCACAATTCCAGGGGCTGTAACTGCGCCTGCCAAGTGGGGAGGGCTCACTAAGTGTTTGTGGAATAATCTGTGACTTAGCAAGTGCGCAGAGGCAGAAGAGAGACTTGGATGGCCCAGAGACACACAGTTTAGTGTGACTGGTGCAGAGGACGTAAGGGGCAGGCAGCAGGGGCGGGGGCTGGTGAGCGTTTTCTGGATGCGATGAACAGCTTTCTTCAACTGTTCTTATCACACCCATCCCACTAGTGAGAAAAGTTCTCTGTCAGACATTTCAGCTGTTGCTAACCCCGGCTCCCATAAGGTGACTGCCCAGGTCCCAGGAGACAATCTACAGCTAGAAAAGTATTACAGAATCGCCTGGCGTCCTTCCAAGGAAATGATATGATTTTTTCTTTTTGCAGGATCTCAGTCTAGCCAGGGACTGAACCCGGCCGCGGCAGGAAGAGCCCAGAATCCTAACCACCAGGCCACCAGGGAGCTCCTGACACGATGCTTTCGACAACATAAAATCCTAACAGTTTCAGTGGGCCAGCGGGTCAGACTAAGTGCTAAACACCGACTAGAACTTTCCAAAAGAACTAAGAAAGCAAAAGAAAGTGTCAATGACACGTACACACACACATTCCAGCATGCAAACGGAGGTGCTGACGGAGCGTCCCGTTCACAGTCACACAGGTCAGGAGAGGAGGGTTTCCCACACCTGGGGACAGACAGCAGGCGGCCAGGGAACCAGGAGAAACAGGGCGACGGGGCAGGAGCGTCTGCACAGCCCAGCGCCAGGAGAGGGGAACAGACCGCGACAGGGGCAGGACAGGGGAGGGGCAGGACCTGGCGCGGCGCGACGTCGGGTTAGTGCCTGAGGCGGCTGTCCTCCATGGGGCCTGACCACACGCACGAGCCACCGAGTCACATCCTTAAGTACTGGACACAAATGATTCTTCGAGCCCCCACGGCAGTGCTGAACAGCGCCATCACCCACTTCCATGTCAGAAAGCAGGACGCTGAGGCTCAGAAGGGTAAGGTCCCACAGTTAGAACTCAAACCTGGCCCGGCTCCTAACCATTATGGCACTTAACCGGGCCACCCAGGTGCCTCTGCCCCACACACCCGCCCACTTAAGGAGGCTCCTTCATGGCACTGATGCGTGCTAGGAAAGGCAGTCAGAGTGAAGGAAAGGGTGCCGCTGCCCCTTCATTCCTTTCTCTGAGGGTTGCCCTGGAAAAAGAGACCAAGGAAGGCAGGCTGGGAACGGACCACAGAAACAGCAGCTCAGCTCAGAGACAAAGCCCTGGGCGGGTCAAGAGCCACCAAGCACGCACTCAGGGCCCAGTACGGTCCGCTCCTCCAAAGAGCTGCGAGGCCATTCCTCTTCGCCCACTCTGCTTTCTCAAGTTCTCTCACTACTCATCTCTTGACCTGAACTTGGACTTCCCCTGTGCTTGACAACGCTTCCAAGTCACACGCTAACCTTTAAAAGAGGGCAGGCAGCCGCTGGAGGGCAAACGCTGAGGGCCAACCTCTGCTTTCACTGTTGGATTTTGTTAAATCGACCTAAATATGGAAAATACTATTGAAATAAATTCCTTATTAAGAATCTATGAAACTGACTTAATTTCTGGCAAACAGAAAAGCAAGTGAGTGATAGAGTTTTCTCATATTAAAAGGAAGAGTTACGCAACCACCCCACATGGGAGAGCTGGGCTGAAGTCAAAACGATCAAAGATGGAAAGGGCCCTGCACGGTTCAAGCGGAGGCGCCCACGTGCAACCTACTTCTCGTACAGCCTCTGTCCCCTCACGAAGGCCTTCACTTCGTTGTCCAGGGGGAAGGTGCCGTCATCCTTTCTAAAGCGGTAGAAGAGTTTGACGTCCTTGAATTCCTTATGCTCATCACAAACTGAAAGACAATAAACACAGAGAGGCAAGTAAGGAAAAAAAAAAAAAAACCTCTTATTACTCACTCAGATAAGGAAGACGCTAATTAAGATTTGTTTCATTACCTAATTTCTCAAGCATACTACTTGACAATTTAGTACATGTATTTAGCACAGTCCCTGATACAGAAAAGTGCTCCGTTTTATGAGCTATCAGCATCGTTTGTTAAGAGAGGCACAAGACTCAATTCATCCTTCTTTAACAACAAACTCTTCTTGAGCACGAGAGCAGGGTAGGCATCAGCCTGAAAGAATGTGAAATCCAGCGAGACAGAGACAGGTCGATATGGAACTGAAACAGGAGGTGAGACGGCTACGCAAGAGCTGCGGAGCCGCCACAGGCGCACGTCGGTGTGGGCTGCTCCGCGGTGGGGGGACGCCTCTCTGAAGAGCCTGCATGCCAGTGGAGCCGGAAGGAGGAGTAGGAAACGAGCGAGCGGGCAGATGGGGGCATTTCCGCCCAAGAGAGCAGCACGTGGAAGGTCTCGGCCAGGGTTAGGCGTTTCCGGGGGACGCGGTCAGGAATGGCCGCCGAAACGGAGAGTAACAGCAAAACTCGGACACAGCCCAAATGTCCGCGAGTAGAATGGATGAAGGTATGATGGCCAAACGGTGCACGGTGCCCGCTGCAGTGAAAAGGCGCCAACAAGATACACCGCCAGCGTGAGTGGCTCCCACAAACAGGACGCGGATCAAACGCGAGGCGGAAACATGCATCTCTACAGTGATTTAAACAGCATGTTACACTGCTAAGAGATGCATACGCAGAGATGAAAACGTATAAAGAAGTCCACAGAAACAAACCCAGATGCCTCTCGGAAGAGGAAGGGAATGTAGCTGGGCAGAGGTGCCAGGAGGCAAAGTGAGATGCTCTCTCTCTTAAATGGGCGGGCTCGTACCTGAAACAGAAGATTCGGGGCTCCCCTGGAGGTCCCGCGGTTAAGAGGCCGCACTCCCGGGCAGGGGCACGGGTTCAATCCCTGCTTGGGGAACCGAGATCCCACCCACTACAGCATGTGGCCAAAAAAACCCTGTGGCCGGCTCACTCACCGTGGTGGATGATGCCCCGGTCCGCCAGCTTCTGCATGAGTTTAATCGCCGTCTCTCTGTCAGAGGCCTCCTTGTGTTCGATCAGCCAGTCAATCAGCTCTTTTGCGACGAAACAGTTTGGGTAGGTTTTAAGGTGATGTCGCCTATCTTTAATCACCTTTTCTTCATGCAGCCTGAGCCTGGAAAGAAAAGTTAGCAAGTGCTTTAGGAATTCGGATGACAACACGCATCACTGACTCAGTCCCAGAGAGCAGTAACGAAATTCAAGCCCAGGACGCATCAGAGTACCATCCAAATACCTTTATGTCAGCGGGCCACTTCCCTCTGGTCAGAGCAGAAGCCCCAGACAGTGACCCCACCCGAAGATCCCGAGTGACGCACAGAGGGAGGCAGACCCGAGCTCTGAGAACACAGAGCTCCGCGTCAGTCCAGTCCGGAGAGCGTTCTCACCCTGCCCTGGCTCCCTCCCTACCTTGCCCTCCACCAGAGGAGCTTATGGTTGCAACCGACCAACAAAGAAACTTCTAGAAACCTGCGGAAACCAAGTACTTCCTCATCACAGACTGCTGAGAATCCACGCCCTCTGGATTCACTCCATCACACAGCAGATACGAATGAGCGTCTGCCCAGCTGCCCATTCCTAGCAGTAGAGACGGAAGTCGAGAAACGCAGGAAGGTGCCTGCCCTCGCTGGTCTCGCTGGCAACAACCAAGCCCCTCAGAGGCTCTTTATGCACACCAGGGCTTCCCGGCTGGGGCGAGTGGTGCGAATGCAGGAGCCGCAGGAGGCCCGGGTTCGAGCCCTGGGTTGAGAAGACACCCTGGAGAAGGACATGGCAACCCACTCCAGTGTTCTCGCCTGGAGAGTCCCACGGACAGAGGAGCCTGGCATCCCTGGGGTCACCCATGTGATTGCATGCACCTCACTTCATTATCTCAATGCTGCAGAGAAATGGGGTTGACTGGGTAACCACACAGAAACCCGGCGAACGTCTCTTTCTTCCTCTGTCAGATGGAGGCAACTGCACCGACCCTGTCCTTGGTGATGCTGAGATTCGGGGCCACAATGTCTGTTAAGCACCAGCAACTCGGTACAGCACCCAACACAGAACAGGTCCCACCCCCTCCCATTCCTGAAGGAAGGAACTAGGTCCTGCTCTTGCCTGTTTGTGTTTTTTTAATGTGTGTGCTCACTCACTTCAGTCAAGTCCACTCTTTGCCACCTTATGGACTGTAGCCCACCAGGCTCCTCTGTCCATGAGGATCCTCCAGGCAAGAAGAGAGAGGGCGGCCGTCTACACACCAAGGAGAGGGGCCTCAGGAGGACCAGCCCCACCAGCACCATGGTCTCAGATGAGGACCAGTGAGGACGCAGAGAGAGGGCAGCTGTTACACGCCAAGGAAAGAGGCCTCAGGAGGACCCGCCCCTCCAGCACCGAGATCTCAGCTATATGACAGTGAACTGCTGATGTTTACGCCACCCAGTCGGTGATTCTTGGCTGTGGCAGCTTGAGTGAAGACAGTCACCCGCTGCTGAAGATGGAGGCCCCTGAGAAGCTGAGGATGAAGAGCTCAGCTGCGGTGTCGACGTGGGGCAGGGAGAGAAGAGCGAGAGCCCTAACAGACACAGAGTGCACGGAGAGCGAAGAGCCACTCATCCCACGCAGTGCTTTTCCGTCTGTCTGGCCGCGTCGGGGTTCAGCTGCAGACGCACCGTCCTCACCGTGGCACCTCACGGGGGCCAGCCCCCGACCAGGGATCAAAGCCGCGTCCCCTGCACTGCAGGGCAGCCTCAACCAGCGGACCACCAGCAAGTTCCCGAAAAGAACCCTTCTAGTGGAGTTCCCACTATATGCTCAGCACTGTACGAAGCATTTTCACATGAATGACTTAACTGCTGTGGCCTGAACCCTTTCATCCTCCACAAGTTCACATGTTGAAATACTAAACCCCAAAATGTTACTTATGAGGACAGTCAGGAACACAGGACTTGGCTCTCATCCTGATGGCCAGTAATTCCAGACCCCCAAACTTGTGAGCATCAGCATCCCCGCTGGTAAAACCAGGATAACGGCAACCACCTTGATTATCTCCTCACACGATCACAAAGCTGGTTAATCAGGATAAAGACAGCATCCGAGCCCTTACTAAAAGCCATGAAGCTCTGACTGCTTTCCTGGCATTAATCCTCAGGACAGCTCCCCGAGGCTGCTGATGCTAAAGCCACAAATGACACAAAAGCAGAGCTGCGAGTATTAATACGACGCAAACAAGCCTTAATTAAAAAAAAAAAAAGCATGTTCACACTGGTGTGCTAAAGTCATCATATGAATCATTCTAATTAATTCCGTGACGATGACACCAAGTAATTTGTTTAACGAGCTCAAAGCGGCAGAATGCAAAGCTTTACTTCTTAGACGAGGTGTCTGTCAGGAATCTAAGAATAACGAGGACCGATTTATTTAGACACTGAAATGTGGAATAAGCCGCTATATAATTTGGTGGAGGAGGAATATGTTATGAGCCAAGAGACAAGTTTCGGCTCCTGTAAACTTTCCAACTTAAAAAAAAAGGTATTAGGTCATATTTACCTCTAAATACTACAGAACAGAGCCTTCGGTTACGATCCCTTCAGCACTGAGCTTGGTGCTAATTCTGGAGCAGGCCTGCCTCCCTCTGAACCTCATGCCATGCAGTACAAAGCGGCTCTGGTCACCACCCTCGCAGCCCACCAGGGCCTGGTGCATTTCCTCGTCTAGGAAACGAGCAGAAATATCGAGGAGAAAGAACTTCGGATCTCGGAGGCAGCCTAGAACTTGATCTTTTCAGACATGTTATCAGGGGTTGAGTGAGTGAAGTCGCTCAGTCGTGTCCGACTCTTCGTGACCCCATGGACTGTAGCCCACCAGGCTCCTCTGTCCACGGGATTTTCCAGGCGATAGTACTGGAGTGGGCTGCCATTTCCTTCTCCAGGAATCTTCCCCACCCGGGTCTCCCGCATTGTAGGCAGACGCTTTACCGTCTGAGCCACCAGGGAAGTCCATCCAGGGGTTAAAAATGTTCAGTAACTGTTACCGTCTGTTTCTCTTCACAGAAACACAGAATTCTAAAAATGAGCGTGGAAAAGTCCAGAAAAGCCAGCCCAATAAAGAGATAAGAATTCTCATACTGTAAATAACCAAGTGCTGTGCCTGGCACCAGGAGCACTGCACAGATATCTGGTGAACAAATAAGGGCCATGGGAAGGAAACACAGACACTAACAGAGACGACACCCTTCTCTAAACCGTAGGGAAGCTTCTCACGGAAACGTGGGGGTCTCACCCCACGACCTAGTGAACATCTAATATTATGGAATTTATCTTAAAAAAAAAAACTTATATGGTTTCACTTCTGGGGAATCCACTTTCAAAGTTTTAATCCCTGTTGTGTGGGTGTATATGTGGTTTTTTGTATTTTGGTTATTCTGTGTGGCTTGTGGGAGCTTAGTTCCTTGACCAGGGACTTGCAGTGAAAGCGTGGAGTTTAACCACTGGACGGCCAGGGGATTCCTCTGTTTTTGTGTGTGTGTGTGTGTGTTTTTTTTTAAGAATTTCCATTTCTTTGAACTCAGTTTACTGCTTACAAATTTCCACAACGCTTAGTACATGACTATGCATGATCCCCTAGAAGTGGGTAGAGGAGGCAATATTTCAAAGTCTTGTGGGAAAAGAGAAATTCTGCGCACTAGGGCCTCTCTGGGATGGCATTCTCCAGGAAGACCCGGTGAGATGCTGAGCCGCCCCTGCAAACACGCCAGGCACCCTGTGTGCAGGCCCACAGCCCCTGCAGCGGCAGAATGCCTCCCTAACCCCAGCCTCCCAGCAGCGTGCAGACCCCCGAGCCGGCCTTCCCTGCCCGGCGTGGAGCCTGGCTGAGAGTCCCTGGCTCAGGGGGTCCCTGTGCCCACCGGCTGCTCGGCGAGGGGACCAGGGCCACAGGCTTCTCCCCACTCAAGGGACAGCTGTCGGCCAAGCCCAGCAGGATGGCTCCGTCCAGCACGGGCACGGGGGCATGGTTTCCAGCCCTATCTGCCCCAGGAGCCTTCCTTCGAGGCGGAGCCCACCCGGGAGCCAGTTCGGAAAACCGAGCAGTGAGGAGGGTCCTGGTTCCGAGCGGGAGGGGGGGGTGGCTCGCGGTGGGATGCCCCTGGTCTCCTGTGGCTCCCCGAGCAGAGCCCCGGCATCCTGGGACCATCCGCCAGGCCAACCAAACGTCTGTTCGGATTCCCCCTTAGGGTACGGATTTCCCCTTGGGCTACAGAAAAGCCCGAGTGACCTTTCTGGCCAAGCCAACACACGCAGTGTTTAGAACACAGGTTAAACATCCTCCGGATCGTAAGACCCTGAGGAACCGGGCAACCAGGGAAGGCGGGGCGCAGGCCAGCTCCGGAGGGCACGGGGAGAGGCGGCCAGAGGCCCCGGCCCGGCCCCGCGGCTCCCTAGAGCCTTTCGGTTCTTCTTCCAAGCTGCACGCGCTCTGATAGTAACCGGAACAGGGTCAGCCCCTTCGGGCAGCTGCAGGAGTCTCGGCTCCGGTACCACAAGGCCTGCACCCGCCCCGGGCCAGGAGGCCCGCTCAGGCCCTCCCAAGCTTCCTCCCGTCTCTGCGCCCCGCGCATCGGGGTGCCCGTCCCACAGTCTGGACATCCTGGACTCTACCCTGAAGATAGACACCCCTCTGCTTAAAACACCCCCCTCCTCCTGCCTGTAATAGCTTAAAAAAGTTCTACTTGCTCTTCGGCTTAAAAGCAACTCCCCTGGGAACATTTTCTCGGCCACCCCAAACCAGAAAACGAGCTTCCCTCCTTTGCTCGGCCACTATAAAGCGCTCATCCCACTGCATCACAGTCAGAGGGAGTCAGGGATGCTAGGGGAGAGCTGCTGATTGGTTTTGTAATCCCAGCACCTCGCACAAGGCAGGGCACAGAGCCTCACTGATGGGACAAATCAGCTGATGGATCCGACACCCCGAGCCTTGAGATGCCTGGGGCAGAAGAGTCTTCTGAAGAACAGAGTCCAAATCAATCCACACTGAGCCCCTGGGAAGAACAATCATCTCTGTTTCAACTGCATTTTCTGTGCCACTGGCTGGAGAATTTAAATACAAAAGCCACCTTCGCATCATTCATTTCAGACAGCTGTTCACAGGCCTTAGAATCAAGGTGATTCTGCAATACTCTATTGACGGCCAGGGAACCAGCTGCTGAAAGTGCCACCTGACAATTTCCTCTTGGAGCTCCAGGAGAACAAACACCACAGAGAGCACGGTGCTAATAATCCCTATGAAATTACCGTCCATCAGACAAGCAAGGCAGAAACTGTTTTTCAAAAAAGCAGCTCATGGAAAACGGCAGCGGGTCGCAGGACTCGGAGAACAAAAGAGTGGGGGAATCCACATATTCTCATTTAAAAACAGTGTCATAAATCTCAGCCGAAGTAAACAGTTTAATTGAAACACACAGCCAGCGGAACAGTGTGGCTGGCAGTGGGAGCCTCCTGACCTCTGGGCAACAGCACGGACTTCCATGTGCTTCCACCCCAGGCTGCTGTCCCTTCCCTTGTCCAGGAACAGCCAGTGTCTGTCCCTGGGGACCGGAGGATTCACGCTTACTCACCCACCCTTGAAAGGTCCCACGTCTAAAAGGATAAGAAAACAGACAGGAACCACTGGAAGCTAACGCGCTGCATTTTCTTTTCGTGTCGGGATTTATTTCACAATTAAAAATTCAAATGATCAAACAAATCCATGCCCCCGGGTAGATTAAAAAATTTCAAAAGTGCCTAGCCTCAAGCTGGGCAACTGGTGATGAACTGATACCTGAATGAGAAGGGTGGGATCTGTCTCTTATACACATCTCTTTTATTTTTATATTTTAAGTTACTTTAAATTTTCTCAAAGTAATAAAATGCTAAAGAAATAACTGTTTAAATGTTTAAGCAAATATGGTAGCTCCTTGTCCCATCTGTCCCCACTCTCTAGTTTTGTTTTTCAGGGTCAACTCCTTTTAATTCCCTAGAAGTTTTCCCCTGCCATTGACTTTATATACTGTTTCTTAATAGTTTTCTTTCCTAATTGATCAATTTTCTGTCAATACCTCACATTTCATATCAAACATACAATGCTACTGTATTATTACATCAATTATATGCTGGCTTATTTTAACAGTAGCCAAAGCTTTAACTTTGTTACTTCAAATATCCCTTCTCTTTCCTACCATTTTTTCCAAAATAGTCAAAGCACAATTTTTGGTTACCCTAGTCATCACTATTTATATTAAGACTTGTGTTTCCTATTAATTTTCTGTTTTGATGATCTGTCTATTGGTGTGAGTGGAGTGTTAAAGTCTCCTACTATTATTGTGTTACTGTCAATTTCTGCTTTTATTTCTGTTGGCATTTGTCTTATGTCAACCAGCTGTATCTTTGGCTATCAGAAGCCTATCTAGACTTCAAGGAGCCTGAAATTTATATAATCTTGTAGCAGGGGAAAGGTACTTCTTTAAGAAAAATAATACAAAAGTACAAATAGAAAATAGGTACAAGAGTGAGTTTCTTTTTCTTTAGAATGTGAAAAGATCACAGCAACTTAATGGAGGCTTGGAAAATCAAGTTCATCTCTTATGTTATCTCTTTAGATCATTTACCAAAAATGCTTATATAGAAATGTTTCCTGATTACAACCTAGCTTCCTCTCCCCACTCAAGGTTCATACAAGAGAAGGGCCCTGGAACTTATTTTTTCCAAAATAGTCAAAGCACAATTTTTGGTTACCCTAGTCATCACTATTTATATTAAGACTTGTGTTTCCTATTAATTTTCTGTTTTGATGATCTGTCTATTGGTGTGAGTGGAGTGTTAAAGTCTCCTACTATTATTGTGTTACTGTCAATTTCTGCTTTTATTTCTGTTGGCATTTGTCTTATGTCAACCAGCTGTATCTTTGGCTATCAGAAGCCTATCTAGACTTCAAGGAGCCTGAAATTTATATAATCTTGTAGCAGGGGAAAGGTACTTCTTTAAGAAAAATAATACAAAAGTACAAATAGAAAATAGGTACAAGAGTGAGTTTCTTTTTCTTTAGAATGTGAAAAGATCACAGCAACTTAATGGAGGCTTGGAAAATCAAGTTCATCTCTTATGTTATCTCTTTAGATCATTTACCAAAAATGCTTATATAGAAATGTTTCCTGATTACAACCTAGCTTCCTCTCCCCACTCAAGGTTCATACAAGAGAAGGGCCCTGGAACTTCAGCCTCCCTGGGTCCATAGTACATCTACTCCTGAGTGCTCCAAAATAAAGCACAGAAATCTGGAGGAGGGCATGGCTACCCACTCCAGTATTCTTGCCTGGAGAATCCCATGGACAGAGAAGCTTGACGGGCTACAGTCTACAGGGCTGCAAAGAGTTGGACATGACTGAAGTAACTAACCTTGTGCGTGTGCACACACACACACACACACACACACACACACACAAATACACACAGAGAAATAAGCTCAACTACAATCATCCTGATCCTCTGGGGGAAGCAGTTCAATGGGAAAGAAAACATAGAAGACTAGAACCTGGGCTTTAGTCCAAGCTTTCCTGCCGTGTTCATGTCACTTAAGGACCCATTTCATACAGCTATGAAATAGTGAACTGAAGAACTCTGCATTAACTTCCAGCTTCAAAATTTCTTTTTTTGTGAATAACTACTCCAAAATTAAAAATAAATATAAGAACGAGACATTCAATTGTACCTCAGAATGTGACCTGGATAGAATTTATGAAGACAAAACATCACAAAAAGAGAACTTTTATTTCTTGAATTTCTTCACAATACCAATCTTGAATTCAAAAAATAATGAAAAATTCTCTAGTCTCAAGACATTATAAGTAACAGTGAAGCAAGTATACTAAGCCCAAAGATTAAATTAAATTCATCACAGTGTTTCTGAGTGGTAATATAGCAGACACAAGCCACCACAAGCCACCTTTCTCAACTTCTGATTCTCTGCAGAGCCTCGCCCACATTCTAAGCTCAGTAAATCAGTATTGTGGGAATCAAATGAATTAAGGTTGCTGAGTGTTTTGAAATGGCTAAGTACTACATTACTATAAGTTATTTACAAACGCTGAATGGGACTAAACTGGGTCTTATAACAAATATCCCTAATGACCCTCGATAGTGCAGGGGCCATAATCCATATCCTTTATCCAGTTTGCTTTGAAACTCTGACCTAATGAGCTCCATTAGCTGAATGACTCACTGTGCAAGCACAGTCAAGCAACCATCTGTTCAAGTCCTCACCTCAAAGTATTCATCTTTCACGCCAGCTCTAATTTTCCAGTATTCATAAACAAGTTATTTGTTCGTGCTATTCCTGTCCTTTATGAAATTCACCATAGAGCATTTCAGTCTTCACTTTTCCAGACCACGGCCCAATCTATTTTCTCTCCTTCTATGAAAGCCCCTCTTTTCCCATCTTCATTTTAGCAGCCTTTTTATGGATCTTCTTTCTTGTTTTAGTCAAAACAGACACACTCCAGAGTCAATGAGTAAATGTATTTGATTTTCTCATTAGAAAAAAAAATACTATAGATGACTTGTGGTGTTAGTTCTCATGCATCTTGCTGGTCTTTTTGGCACCCCAGGTGATGTCTTACAGAATAATAACCAGCATTCACTAAGCGCCTACGTTGGGCCAGTACTGTGCTATGCACCTTACACGTATCAGTTCCTTAAATCTTCATAACAAATCTATGTAAATACTATTGCTATTCCCATTTTATAGATGAAGAGCTAAAGCAATGAGAAATTAAGAAAACTGTCCTTGGTCATACAACTAGTAAGTGGTGGAACTTGAATCCAAGTAGTCTGGGTCCGCCTATATGCTTAACTACCAGGCTACACAGCCTCTCACTCTAAATGGGTTCTCCCTCTACCATTCTCTACATGTCCTTTTCCAAACTGAGCTTCCTTCTTCAGTCCATTCCCTCAGATATTAAAAACTCCTCCTGTAGACTATTTCACTTAACTTTGGATTTTATTACTCACACTTAGTATCTTACCCAGATTTACAGTGTCCTCTCCTTCAGTTCATTTCAGGGGGAAAAAAAAAAGACAACCTCAGCTCCATTCCCAGGGTGCCCACTGTTTACACTTCTCCACCCATATAAACACCAGTTTGGTGTAGGAGCTAAATCTGATGGGGAGTGCAGCTTGCAATTGCTGGAGAGGGATCACAGACTGTGGATTACCTCACCCTCCCTCATCCCTGCCTCCCATGCTATGCTCTGTATCTGGAGTTTCCCCAGTCATAAAAATCTCTACTCATTTCACACTGGATTTATTGACAAGGCAATCAAGATAACTCTCCGGTGCAGATAGCCAGAAAGTCAAGCATTATAAACAAGCAAAGGCAATTTTGTCCTTTGATGTAAGCTTATGTCTGATGTGAATTTTCCCGCCCACAAATGTTAAGTTCCTGAAGACACACCCTATAAAGCCAATACAATTATCACAAATGAGAAAAGGGTGGAAAACCAGAACATCCTAAATGATTAACAGCAAGAGTATGGATGTAAACAGCTTTCAATGACATCAAGTTCTACTTTAAAAGAAGCAACTAGAAAACATTCCACCTTTTGCTTAACTACCAATATATAAGTTTACAACTCTTTGTTGCAGCCATTGCTGGCAACACCTAAGTAGTGGTGTAATCAAAAGTTTTTAGCCACAAGGAACAGAAATCCTCATCTCAAAAAAACAAGGTAGGGAATGATGAACTAATTCTTTAGCTTTTGCTTGTCTGGAACACTCTTTATTCAGGCAGTAGAGGTGAGTCCTGATGAAAGATCTAAGAAGTCATCTCATGGATGATTTGCTGAAGTCATCAACAAGCAGGAAATGAACTATCAACAGGCCTCTTGGGGTCTGGAGCTGAGAAGCCCCCAGGAACCAAAGTCATCTGCTTTATCTTGTTCTCTTACTAAGTCCCTGTGGTCTCAACTGCTTGTTCGATCCATCCTCCTCTCTGCAGATCAGCTTTCTCTGTTTATTAATGGTTTCTGCTGTCTCACAGCCTCAGCTTGACCAGGTAGCATGAATTAACTCTTAACTCTTGTTAACAGTCTAACACCCACCAATGACTGACCATGGTCTTTATGTCCATTAGCTCAAATTTTTAAGCAAGATAACTGAGTTGGTCATTGACCAGGTGACAGACTGACCGTGTCAGTTTCAAGTGTTCAACCACTCATCCAATCACCTGTGGTGAGGGTCACATGGTATGAACTTGGCCATTCAAGTCCATGTTTCAGGGTAAGGGGTATTTCCCAAAGAAGAAGGCATGAGCAGAGAGGGATCTATTGGTCATTGTGCAACTTTTGAAATTCTATTAAGCAAATAAACAAGAGAAGGGACCTGACGGTGTTGCTGAACTTCACCAATCTCATTCAGTCTGAGCATTCACTGAGATATAAAAGCAGAATTACCTGTCAGAAAATAATCACTTAGGATAGAATAGTAAGACTTATAGTTGGATTACAGAACAGCATTTGCAAGTTGACACACCACCCATCTGCTCATAATGGGCTCAACAGAGTCATATCACTAGTTGCGGCTCTTAAGAGTAAAGTCTAAAAAAATGATGAGGGTAAGTGATTAGTATCCCATTTAATGTCTGCATCAACCAGGATGCAGTGCCAAGGATTCATAGAAGGAATGAGCTTATTCATCCTGCCCCTCTTAGCGCCTTTCCTCTTTATCCTATTCCTCCCCTTTCTCTCTTACACTGAGACTGCCCCAACTGCATAGAGGCAAGTCTGGCAGGTACAACACTCTTTAGGAGGTCACAAAGGTCCTGGGGGCCAAGCAAGATCTGGCATATTTTCACCCTGAATACTCAGAAGTTGTCCAGCCGGAGGAGAATCTGAACTCTAGCTAAAAGGAAAGCAAAGGTCATTGCCAGAGAAACTATGTAAAACATTAGGAATGAGGGCTGAGGCAAGGTTGTAAACAGGAAAATGAGTCAGCCCTCAGGTCAGAAGCCGGAGAATCTGTGGATAGAATAACACAGAGTGTGAAACAGGTCAAGACGAACGGTTCCGAAGTGAGTTCGTGAATGCTGCAGTGGTGTTGGAAGCCTGATTTGATGCAAGGCCTGCATGTCAAAGTAACTATGTAGCATAGGACACTGCCCTTGCCCAGGCCACCTATCTTCCCCAAATAGCTGGGTGAGGCAGGGCCTGGAAGGGTTTGCCTGATGTGTTTGCTCAATGAAAGGCTGCTGTGCCCCTGAGCACTCAGTCATGTTTTTCTCCCAGGCTTGGTACCAGAGCTGCTCTCCATGAAATCAGGCTGTTTCTAAGAGGATGAGAAGGGTGGGATGCCAGCAGAATCCCAGTGTATAAAGGAGGGTGGGTATGGATGGGAGGAGATAGAAGCAGGGTATGGGATTCTCCGTTCCTCCACTTTGAAAAGGGGCCAGGAACTGAGCTTTAGTTGTGGACACAGTCAGAAGGGTGCAGATGGAGAGCTAGATCGACTTCACAACTTTGGTTTATAAAACAACGATGGGGAAAGGGAGCTCTCATCTTTCCACTGTGGGGGGGGAAATTATCACTTGAGGATTGCCAGCAGCTGCTATTTTCTAGGATAGAAACAGTAGATCCACTTCAATCAGATTCCCTTTGCACTGAGCAAGACACTGGAATGGCCCCTCTTTAACACATCTGTCACTTTCTTTGAGGAAACAAGGCTTGGGATCCAACTCCACAGCTGGAAAGAGCTTGGCACTCCTGCCCTACATTCTCAGCAAAACAAAGCTTAACCAGGACGTTGGTGGCAATGAGCTGGACAAGTCTGCACATAATGCATTTTTTTTCTGGTCACGGGGGGCTGGACCACCCACAAACCCCCCACTCCCTGGAGAAATAAATCCTGCATGTCACTTTTAAAACAACCACATCTCACTGCTAGGCAAGATGGCTGATTTATTGCACAGTAACAGTTATGAAAATCATTTGCATGGTTTTCTCTACTCTCAGTTTGAAGTTTATCTTTACTATGTAGAGATAAGTTGGGTCAGAGAAGGTCATGATGGGGTCAGAAGTTAAGAAGGCCACTAACTATTTAAATGCTTAAATGTGGGCCAGAGTCCAGATCAAGCCTCACCCTTTTGTCAGAGGTCAGCTGGGACTTGAGTCAAGTCACCCTTTTGTCAGAGGTCAGCTGGGACTTGAGTCAAGTTAGAGAAATGTGGTATCGCCAAAATAGATAACCAGTAAGAACCTACTATATAGCACAGGGAACTCTGCTCAATACTCTGTAATAACCTAAATGGAAAAAAAATAGATGCACGTATAACTGAATTACTTTGATGAAGCCTGTACATGTGAAACTAACATTGTTGATCAACTCTACTCCAATAAAAATAAAAAAAAACAAAAAAAGAAATCATGGGGTTGCAAAGAGTTGGACACGACTGAGTGACTGAACTGAACTGAACTGAACACCTTAAATTAATGCAATAAGTCAACTTTACTTCAATTAAAAAAGAAATGAAATGTATATGTATTATTAAATTGTGGTCTGAAAAGTTTTAACTTGTGTTGTTATTATCTAGTCAAATCAATGTATATACATATCAATGTGTGTGTACATCCAGAGAACACATTTCCTTCAGGTAATTACAAAGCAAAAATGAATTGTTCAGGTCTCATTTATTTCCCAACATCACCTTGGAAGAAATTACTTTTAGAATAGAAGGAGGGCAAATGAGGGATGGTAGAGTTACATTTTTATTTTCTTATGACCTTTCCTATTATTTATATTGCCGGTTGCCTAAACTACTAGTGATTGAAATTTTTTTGGAGAAGTGTAAGTGTGGGGATTAGACAAGCTGGTTGGACTTCTACAATTTCACCCTTTAAGTGTGCTACCTACTTTAAAAATGTGATATCAGACTTTACTATAACTCTCAGAACACTTTATATGCTGAAGAAACATGCTTGGTATCAGCCTAGAATTTGGTTTTCTATATTTATATGCATAGAAGGCAATGACATCCCACTCCAGTACTCTTGCCTGGAAAATCCCATGAGTGGAGGAGCCTGGAAGGCGGCAGTCCATGGGGTAGCTAAGAGTCGGACATGACTTAGTGACTTCACTTTCACTTGTCACTTTCAAGCATTGGAGAAGGAAATGGCAACCCTCTCTAGTGTTCTTGCCTGGAGAATCCCAGGGACAGGGAAGCCTGGTGGGCAGCTGTCTTGGGGTCGCACAGAGTTGGACATGACTGAAGCGACTTAGCAGCAGCATATTTATATGAGTCTTACATTTTGCTTGAAGGTTGGCTTCTTCTTTGAAAATTTATTTCATTTTTTTTTTCATCCAGTACAATTCTTCTGAAACTGCCAGCATCTCTATTCATGGATCTGGAAGTGAGCATGTTGTAAGACCTACAATGGTCACCAACAATTTATTTTATATGGGGAAGTTGAAACAGAAATGAGATTCATAATTACTTCTGAAATAATTTCTTCCTTTGAGTACTGTTGGTTTTTTCTAAATGCTTATTTATAAATGCCATCATACTATCAGATAGCCAGTATTCTTATAAATGATATAAATAACTTTAAAGACACTATTAAATTGTTTATTTTCTATTTCAGAGGAATAATTCATAACTGATTATTCCAGTAAGGAACTAAGTGAACAGAGTAACATTTACAGTACTGTGAAATGCTGTGATGCTGCATCCCAAGGGCTTAGTGGCAAACAACATTACTTACGATTCGCCTTTGAATATTTTGGCTAGACTTTCATAATTTAGTGTAATATATGGCAGAACAGAAATGAGATAAATAAGCACCTTCCTGGTTCATGAAATTTATTTCTCATCCCATGCTAGCAGCACTGGTGAAGAATGTGCTTACAGTCATTCAGTTCAGTTCAGTCACTCAGTTGTGTCCGACTCTTTGAGACCCCATGAATCGCAGCACGACAGGCCTCCCTGTCCATCACCATTTCCCGGAGTTCACTCAGACTCACGTGCATTGAGTCGGTGATGCCATCCAGCCATCTCATCCTCTGTTGTCCTCTTCTCCTCCTGCCCCCAATCCCTCCCAGCATCAGAGTCTTTTCCAATGAGTCAACTCTTCACATGAGGTGCCCAAAGTACTGGAGTTTCAGCTTTAGCATCATTCCCTCCAAAGAAATCCCAGGGCTGATCTCCTTCAGAATGGACTGGTTGGATCTCCTTGCAGTCCAAGGGTCTCCCAAGAGTCTTCTCCAACACCACAGTTCAAAAGCATCAACTCTTTGGTGCTCAGCCTTCTTCACAGTCCAACTCTCACATCCATACATGACCACAGGAAAAACCATAGCCTTGACTAGACGGACCTTAGTCGGCAAAACAATGTCTCTGCTTTTGAATATACTATCTAGGTTAGTCACAACTTTTCTTCCAAGGAGTAAGCATCTTTTAATTTCATGGCTGTAATCACCATCTGCAGTGATTTTGGAGCCCCCCAAAATAAAGTCTGACACTGTTTCCACTATTTCCGCATCTATTTCCCATGAAGTGATGGGACCGGATGCCGTGATCTTCATTTTCTGAATGTTGAGCTTTAAGCCAACTTTTTCACTCTCCTCTTTCACTTTCATCAAGAGGCTTTTTAGTTCCTCTTCATTTTCTGCCATAAAGGTGGTGTCATCTGCATATCTGAGGTTACTGATATTTCTCCCGGCAATCTTGATTCCAGCTTGTATTTCTTCCAGTCCAGCGTTTCTCATGATGTACTCTGCATAGAAGTTAAATAAGCAAGGTGACAATATACAGCCTTGATGTACTTCTTTTCCTATTTGAAACCAGTCTGTCGTTCCATGTCCATTTCTGACTGTTGCTCCCTCACTTTCATACAGATTTCTCAAGAGGCAGGTCAGGAACTCTGGTATATCCATCTCTTCAGAATTTTCCACAGTTTATTGTGATCCACACAGTCAAAGGCTTTGGCATAGTCTATAAAGCAGAAATAGATGTTTTGCTGGAATTTTCTTGCATTTTCCATGATCCAGTGGATGCTGGTAATTTGATCTATGGTTCTTCTGCCTTTTGCAAAACCAGCTTGAACATCAGGGAGTTCACGGTTCACGTATTGCTGAAACCTGGCTTGGAGAATTTTGAGCATTACTTTATTAGCATGTGAAATGTGTGCAATTGTGTGGTAGTTTGAGCATTCTTTGGCATTGCCTTTCTTTGGGACTGGAATGAAAACTGACCTTTTCCAGTCCTGTGGCCACTGCTGAGTTTTCCAGATTTGCAGGCATATTGAGTGCAGCACTTTCACAG
>SJYC01113876.1:0-15341 GCA_006408675.1 Madoqua kirkii
GGGACTGGAATGAAAACTGACCTTTTCCAGTCCTGTGGCCACTGCTGAGTTTTCCAGATTTGCAGGCATATTGAGTGCAGCACTTTCACAGCATCATCTTTCAGGATTTGAAAGAGCTCAACTGGGATTCCATCACCTCCACTAGCTTTGTTCATAGTGAGGCTTTCTAAGGCTCACTTGACTTCAGATTCCAAGATATCTGGCTCTAGGTGAGTGATCACATCATCATGATTATCTGGGTCGTGAAGATCTTTTTTGTACAGTTCTTCTGTGTATTCTTGCCACCTCTTCTTAATATCTTCTGCTTCTGTTAGGTCCAGACCATTTCTGTCCTTTATTGAGCCCATCTTTGCATGAATTGTTCCCTTGGTATGTCTAATTTTCTTGAAGAGATCTCTGGTCTTTCCCATTCTGTTGTATTCCTCTATTTCTTTGCATTGATTGCTGAAGAAGGCTTTCTTATCTCTTCTTGCTATTCTTTGGAACTCTGCATTCAGATGCTTGTATCTTTCCTTTTCTCCTTTGCTTTTCACCCCTCTTCTTTTCACAGCTATTTGTAAGGCCTCCCCAGACAATCATTTTGCTTTTTTGGATTTCTTTTCCCATGGAGATGGTCTTGATCCCTGTCTCCTGTACAGTGTCATAAACCTCATTCCATAGTTCATCAGGTACTCTCTCTATCAGATCTAGGCCCTTAAATCTATTTCTCACTTCCACTGTATAATCATAAGGGATTTTATTTAGGTCATACCTGAATGATCTAGTGGTTTTCCCTACTTTCTTCAGTTTGAATCTGATTTTGGTAATAAAGAGTTCATGAGCTGAGCCACAGTCAGCTCCCGGTCTTGTTTTTGTTGACTGTATAGAGCTTCTCCATTTTTGGCTGCATAGAATATAATCAATCTGATTTCGGTGTTGACCATCTGGTGATGTCCATGTGTAGAGTCTTCTCTTGTGTTGTTGGAAGAGAGTGTTTGCTATGACCAGTGCATTTTCTTGGGAAAACTATGTTAGTCTTTGCCCTGCTTCATTCTGCATTCCAAGGCCAAATTTCCCTGTTACTCCAGGTGTTTCTTGACTTCCTACTTTTGCATTCCAGTCCCCTATAATGAAAAGGACATCTTTTTTGGGTGTTAGTTCCAAAAGGTCTTGTAGGTCTTCATAAAACCGTTCAACTTCAGCTTCTTCAATATAACTTGTTGGGGCATAGACTTGGATAACCGTGATATTGAATGGTTTGCCTTGGAAATGAACAGAGATCATTCTGTCATTTTTGAAATTGCAAACAAGTACTGCATTTTGGACTCTTTTGTTGACCATTCTGAGGGATTCCTTCCCACTTTAGTAGATATAATGGTCATCTGAGTTAAATTCACCCATTCCAGTCCATTTTAGTTTGGTGATTCCCAGAATGTCGACATTCACCCTTTCCATCTCTTGTTTGACCACTTTCAATTTGCCTTGATTCATGGACCTGACATTCTAAGTTCCTATGCAATATTGTTTACAGCTTCGGATCTTGCTTCTATCACCAGTCACATCCACAACTGGGTATTGATTTTGCTTTGGCTCCATCCCTTCATTCTTTCTGGAGTTATTTCTCGACTGATCTCCTGTAGCATATTGGACACCTACCGCCCTGGGGATTTCCTTTTTCAGTGTCCTATCATTTTGCCTTTTCATAGTGCTCATGGGATTCTCAAGGCAAGAATACTGAAGTGGCTTGCCTTTCCCTTCTCCAGGGGACCGCATTCTGTCAAAGCTCTCCACCATGACTCGCCTGTCTTGGGTTGCCTCACAGGCATGGCTTGGTTTCATTGAGTTAGACAAGGCTGTGGTCCTAGTGTGATTAGATTGACTTGTTTTCTGTGAGTATGGTTTAACATCAAATAATCTGAAGCAATGGTAAAGATTTAAAGATATCCTGAGCATCCAAAAACATGTAATAGTTGATCATCTGTAATAGTCATAGCTCTGGGTGATATAATAATGTATGTAAACAGATTAAAAATGTCTTTGCACCTGAGCCTTTATAATTTAAAGTTGGGTGATGAAGGAGACAGATAGATGACAGAAAAACAGAGAGCTGATAATGAATCTATTTTCTTCATAGATATGTCATGATAATTTCTTCTTTTTTTTGAGTGGAGAACATTGTGAGCAGACTGTAAGACAGGTCAGTGCCAGACACACCTCTATCCTATCACTGAGTTCCTACCATCACTAAGCAGAGAAATGATACTAGGATTATGGTTATTTTTTTCAAAGCATTTTTTTCCTAATTACTAACAGTAATTAGAGGGAAAATTGTTTCCCTTGGTTTCCTTCCAGATGCTGAGGCTGGTCACCAAGCAGGGTCCTGAGAGATGGACAAGGATCCAAAGGCCATCGCACTGCCCCCAGCTTCACCTTTACCCCTTGTTTGCAGTGCTCAGATTCCCATCAATGAAAACTGAGACTGACATTTGGAGAGCCTAAACATGGCACCTCTATGTGACCTGGTTTCCTCCACAGCAAGGCAGTCACAGGGTAGTTAAATTTCTTGAATCATTGCCCATGGCTCCAAGTCCAAGTTTTCCAAATAACAAGGAGGAAAGCTGCGTCTCCTTTTCTGAACTAGTCTTGGAAGTCCTGTGGTGTCACTTCCACTACATTTGTTTCCTTGTAACTCACTAGCCCAACCAGATTCAAGGGGAGGGGACATAGACTCTACTTTCAGAGAGTCACATTGTATATGAGTAAGTGGGATAGGAAATATTGTCATGACCATCTTCGGAAAATACAGCCTATAGCAGAGCTTATGTAGGAGAAGGCAATGGCACCCCACGCCAGTACTCTTGCCTGGAAAATCCCATGGACGGAGGAGCCTGGTGGGCTGCAGTCCAGGGGATTGCTAAGAGTCAGACATGACTTAGCGACTTCACTTTCACTTTTCACTTTCCTGCATTGCAGAAGGCAATGGCAACCCACTCCAGTGTTCTTGCCTGCAGAATCCCAGAGATGATGGAGCCTGGTGGGCTGCTGTCTATGGGGTCGCACAGAGTCAGATACAACTGAAGCGACTTAGCAGCAGCAGCAGCAACAGAGCTTATGCAACTTTTCCTTTTATAGCCAGTCACTTCTGAGGTAATCTTTTTAAAAGTCCCTAAATCTAATTATTAACATATACTGGTAAATCCCAAATTTATATCTCCAGTCCTGACTTCTGCCCTGAGTTCTACATATGAATATTCAATTCTCTACTTGAACAGTAGCAACCCTTGCTCTTTCCACACCCAAGTCCTGGTAATAAAAATGTTCCTTGGGGGCAAAATTATTCCCAGGTGAAAGCCATTGGTCTAAAGTTATTTTGATTAATTGGTAATAAGCTTCTATTTACTAATATTAAAAAGTTTAAACGGTAGCTTGCTTGCTTTGCTTAAAGTTCATTTCTTTGGTTGTTTCAAATCCATAAACACACTTTAATGGAGAATTGATTTCAGAGCCCTATTGGTAACTACAGTTTTTTAAAATGACTGTTGCTAGTATGATTTTCCTGGCTGCTATGAATGAAGCCACTGGATAAGAGAAAGAACTGTGTGCTGATATAATTAGTGTGTCTGTTTTAAACTGCATATCATTTTACAGAGTTTTGACCCATGGGCTTTGAAAACAAAAGAAAGACTAGGATTAAGAATTCAGCAATGAGTTGTAGAATATTTTTGTCAAGGTAAATTAATCTTTCTTTCATGTTAATCCTTTTGCTTCACTCCATTCTCATTGAGCTTTCATAGAAAATTTCCTACATGTTTGTGTTATCCATACTATCTTTCTTTAATTGTAAAATTCATAAGGTAAAGAAAATCAGTTTTCATCTATTTTTCAAAACACCAGGCACCATGCTTCAGAATTATTTTTGTTGCTTCTGCTGATGATAATGTTGACACTATATAACCACATGCCAGACATAAATAGTGAAATGACAATTATATCTGCGTACAGTAGAATGGCTCTCTGGCTGTTTTTAGCGTCACTGGAGCTCTCTGTAATCAGATAAAACTGTGCTCAGAGTGGCCCTGAGAAGCTTCTTGTTTCTGGAGCAATTCTGGAAAGAATTGATGTATTTTTTTTTAAACGTTAGAGTCAGAAGAAAGTCTTCTCTCATTATTCACTAGAAAAGTGCTTCCTGCTTCCATGTTAAAGGAGAAATAGAACTGTTTTAACTTAGTGATTTTTTTTTTCATGGTTTTCTAGGGGTAGAGTTTCCATTTCTTTCTGAAGCTAAAATTAACAAAGCAAATTTCTACTGTGTACATTACTTACAAATGTGAATTATATGTATAATATAATTCTCTATATATAATACTATACATGAAACTGATATATATATATATATATTTCTTTTTTCCTTATTAGCTAGATGTGACTTTAGTCATGTTACTTAGTATTTTTTACATAGTGATGATAATGGGATTTACCCTAAATAATTTGTTTTGAAAATAGTATGAATATAATATATAGGTACTTATACTATTAGTGGGCTTCCCTGGTGACTCAGAAGATAAAGAGTCTACCTGCAAGGCAGGGTTAGATCAAACCCAGGGTTTGATCCTGGGTTTGACGATCTTCTGGAAAAACGAACAGCTACCCACTCCAGTATTCTCGCCTGGAGAATTCCATGGATAGAGGAGTCTGGCGGGCTACAGGCCATGGGGTTGGAAAGAGTTGGACATGACTGAGCTAGAATATTGTACACAACAATGCTGTGTACAATATTCCTAGCTGTTCTTAGGCTAGGTACGATAAACGTAGCTATTGTTAGGCAACCATGGGAGAGAATAAGAAGGAGGGCACAGAGGGACTGCTCCCCTAGATGGGTGGTAGGGAATGCCTCTTTGGGAAAGTGGCATCAGAGTTGTGACTGGAGGGCTGGTGGCACTTAGTCTGTGCCAGGCTTCCCTGTGTCAGGGAAGCATACAGGTGAGATACATCTGCCTGCCTAAATGTAGATAGCACGCTTGCCAGTGTCTTGGGTCTCTATATCCCTTTTGCCAACACACTAGGAAAAGGGGTTTCAAAAATCATGCTGATGCTTTTTCACTGATTGACTTAATTACGGACCAACCGCAAGTGAAGAAGACCTCTAGACCACTGACTATAACTTAGGTTTTGAGTTAGTTTGAGTTAGGGCTCAAAGAAGTCGTCTGGGACATGAAAATGAAATCAGGGATGTGTAATAACAAAACCAGTAATTTAGAACTAGGCTAAGCCTGACAAAATTCTCTCTTTGCTGGCAGCTGCAGCTGTCTGGGTCTCTAGAGGTGCATCGTACTAACTAAAGTGTGACTTTTAAATTTTAAACCAAGAAAAACAAAACAACTCCACTGTCTTTAATTTTGTTTTTAAAGT
The DNA here is from genome assembly GCA_006408675.1 of Madoqua kirkii. Lineage (NCBI taxonomy): Eukaryota > Metazoa > Chordata > Mammalia > Artiodactyla > Bovidae > Madoqua > Madoqua kirkii. Next base: position 5,389 of record SJYC01113876.1, read on the forward strand.
TAATTTTTAAAAAATGGAAATAAAAATAATGTATGCATGAAGTGTACAGAAAGTTATGAGAACTAAAACTTTTTTAGGACCCTGCTTCTGTTCCCAGTAATCTCTTCAAAGAAGGTGACCATTGAGGCTTCATATGTACTCTTTTGTAGAAAAATATAGTTGCATCTATCAGCCCAGATACTATATCTATGCTTGTATGTGTGTGTGTGTGTGTGTGTGTGTGTGTATGTATTATTTAAAGTTTTTACAAATATGGTTGAACTATAGTATAAAAGTTGATATATACGTTACTTTTTCATTTAATCAAATGGCTATAGAAATGAACTTTTTAAGTGGCTACATAATTTCATTTTTACATGGCTTATAATGTTTCATGATGATAGCACAATATATTTACATGCTTTAACTGAAGCTTTTTTTTTTTTCCTTTTTTTTGGCCACACGGAGAGGCTTGCAGGATCTCATTTCTTGCTGGGGGATTGAAGCCATGCCGTGCAGAGAAAGCACTGAGTCCTAAAACTGTTAGACCACCAGGGAACTCCCTTTCACAATATGCTTGACTATAATAATATACTTGACCATTAATAAGCCTTTGAGTTATTTTCCTGCTTAGTCTTACTATACCTAAGCCTGAAAAGAACATCTTAATCAATACGAACATATTTTTTTCAGTAGAGTCAGCTCTTAATAATGGAAATGTTTAGAAAAAAGATATTTATTTATTGCTGATTTTGAACATTATTACTAAATTGCACTAAAAAATTTACACCTATTAAAATTCCTATCAAAAGGGTCAGAATTCCTCACTGTGGCATTAACAATGGCTATTGCAACCTTTAAAAAGTGTATCACTCTGATAGATGAAAACTGATATGTGTTTTACATTTCTTAAGTTGTGAATCAGATTGAGAATCTTTTTGCACATTGACCATTTGGTTTCTATATCTAAAGATCTGCGTATTTATGTTAATTGATCATTTTTCTATTAGTCCTCTCTCCACCACCCCCTCCGCTTTGGACTTTTCCTTGCCAACTTGTACAAACATTATGTAAATTAAAAAATTAACTCTTTATCAAAATAGTTAAAACTCTTTTTCTTTCCCTTTACCATTAATCTTTCAGCTCTGTTTATATTTTTTGGCATTTTCCTTTACAGTTCCTCAGTTTTGTGTCATGATGGGGAAGGCCTTTCACATTACAAAATTAAAGAAATATTTCCCCATGCTTTTTCTTAATTCTTTTATGGTTTCATTTTGTAATTCAAAATCTTTGATCCATCTGGAATTTATTTTGACACAAGGAGTAATTTTCTTTTCAAAATGATGAGGCAGTTGTCACCACACTATTTATTGAATAATATGTAAGTGACTCATTATTATTTTAGTGAAGTGTGTTGGCTTAGATTTTGGAATCAGAGAAGAACTAAATCCAAACCTTGGTGTGGTTTTTCTTACTTGGTCTTTCAGTTCAGTTCAGTTCAGTCACTCAGTCGTGTCTGACTCTTTGCGACCCCATGAATTGCAGCACACCAGGCCTCCCTGTCCATCACCAACTCCCGGAGTTCACTCAAACTCACGTCCATCGAGTCAGTGATGCCATCCAGCCATCTCATCCTCGGTCGTCCCCATCTTCTCCTGCCTCCAATCCCTCCCAGCATCAAAGTCTTTTCCAATGAGTTAACTCTTCTCATGAGGTGGCCAAAATACTGGAGTTTCAGCTTTACCATTATTCCTTCCAAAGAAATCCCAGGGCTGATCTCCTTCAGAATGGACTGGTTGGATGGATCTCCTTGCAGTCCAAGGGACTCTCAAGAGTCTTCTCCAACACCATAGTTCAAAAGCATCAATTCTTAAGCACTCAGCTTTCTTCACAGTCCAACTCTCACATCCATACATGACCACAGGAAAAACCATAGCCTTGACTAGACAGAACTTTGTTGGTAAAGTAATGTCTCTGCTTTTGAATATGCTATTAAGGTTGGTCATAATTTTTCTTCCAAGGAGTAAGCATCTTCTAATTTCATGGCTGCAATCACCATTTGCAGTGATTTTGGAGCCCCCCAAAATAAAATCTGACACTGTTTCCACTGTTTCTCCATCTATTTCCCATGGAGTGATGGGACCAGATGCCGTGATCTTCGTTTTCTGAATGTTGAGCTTTAAGCCAACTTTTTCACTCTCCACTTTCACTTTTATCAAGAGGTTCTTTAGCTCCTCTTCACTTTCTGCCATAAGGGTGGTGTCATCTGCATATCTGAGGTTATTGATATTTCTCCCGGCAATCTTGATTCCAGCTTGTGTTTCTTCCAGTCCAACGTATCTCATGATGTACTCTGCACAGAAGTTAAATAAGCAGGGTGACAATATACAGCCTTGATGTACTCCTTTTCCTATTTGGAACCAGTCTGTTGTTCCATGTCCAGTTCTAACTGTTGCTTCCTGACCTGCATACAGATTTCTCAAGAGGCAGCTCAGGTGGTCTAGTATTTTCATTCAGAATTTTCCACAGTTTATTGTGATCCACACAGTCAAAGGCTTTGGCATAGTCAATAAAGCAGAAATAGATGTTTTTCTGGAACTCTCTTGGTCTTTAATGTATGGTTAATACCTCAGGGTCACAATGTCTTGTCTGAAATGATTGTCACTGCCAAATTGTTCCCCTAGAGATTTCAGAACACTGAAGATCCACCTGCATCCCCAGGGTTGAACCTACTAACTGGTAGGCTTGCATGCCTGCTAAGTCGCTTCAGTTGTGACTGACTCTGTGTGACCCTATAAACCGTAGCCCATCAGGCTCCTCCGTCCATGGGATTCTCTAGGCAAGAATACTGGAGTGAGTTGCCATTCCCTCCTCCAGAGGCTCTTCCCAACCCAGGGATCAAACTCCTTTCTCTTACATCCCCTACAGTGGCAGGTGGGTTCCTTACCACTGGTGCCACCTGGGAGGCTTACGTAATGCCAAGTCATGGTGTGGATGAGGAGGCCTGACGAGCTGCAGCCCATGGGGTTGCAAAGAGTCGGACACAACTGAGCAACTAAACTGAACTGAACTGAAATCACGGTGGTTGTCATCTCTTAGCATCCATCAAGATGCCCTATTTTATCAGGTCTCTGGTTGTTGATCTACTTAGATTTATTTCAAACCTGAATGGTCTTCATTCTCTTAGATAATCTCAGCTCTCCACTCTTTCAGTGACTTTTGAATGCCTCTCCCAGAGAAGGACAGCTTTCTTGATTCTTCTGAGCCTATCTCCTGGTCTGCACAACTATCTCAGACCCTTTGACCTGGAATTTTCACACCACCGTCTTTATTCTGTATCCTCTGTGCAAAGCTCATGGAGAGGTAGGGCGGAACGGGTGCTGGAATTCTCTTTGAGGCTTTCGGGCTCCCTGTCTCCACCCACAGAGGTCCTCCCTGCCAGCTCTCTGACGGTATCTGCAGGCTCCAGGTCCCCTCTTGTTATCACCCCTCCTCTAGTTCAGACTCCCAGAGTAGCTCAAACACCATTGTTTCCGTGTTCTATCTCCCTCTTAGTGGCAAACTTCATTGAGTCCAGGGTTGGTGGGTAGGAAAAACTGGTTCTGACTGGAAAATACCTATCATTCCAGATCTTTTTGTCCTAGGCCTGGATTTCAGTCATTAAATCTCCAAAGCCAAGGATCGAACTCTTTTGTTCTCTTCTCCAAAGTGTCAACCCGACCCTAAGGCCAAAGGTATCTCAAAGAATTTGAATAGGTAAAGGACACAGATTAAGAAATCATTACTGAGGAGAGAGCACATTAGTTAATATATTACAATATGATCCCTCTGTGTTATTAATTGTATTTAACACCATAGAGAAAGCCAACTATGAAGACTTAGAAGCAAAAGACTAAGCAAAACAATTTTTTTTTTGGGCAATTTTAAGGGTTTCATAATCACCTATATAGAAAATGCCAATATAGGAAGTTTGCTGAGTTTGATGGACATTAGCTAAATGAAGGTTCTATATTCTCTGCTAAATGTGCTTCATTATTAGCTGTTCCTGTCCTGTCTTGCCTCCCAAAGATTTACATTTTTATAACTAACACCTTGTCCACAGAAAATCCCTCAGTCCTAATAGAAAAGCCCCTAGATATTCATTTGCATGATATAGTCTCCCTTTGCCAAGAAATTGTCTATAAAAATGTTCACATCTGGGTCTAAATAAACAACCTTCTCCATAATTTTATAAGACTCTGGAACTCTCCCAATGTTCAAAATAGCATGGTCTCTTATTGTTAGGGGAAACACACTGACTGAAATCGCCCACCCTGGCCAAGCTCCCTAGTAACCAACTGCATGAGGTTGTTTTTTTTTAATGACAAGAGGTCCTGGTAAGGACATAGAACTAATAAGCCACCACCAACTGGAGGAGTTCAGGAAAGGTCAAAAGGAGACACCACGTGTCAGACCACCTCCCAGAATCCCTCTTGGTAGCATCCATCTTGGCTGAGCAATGCATGCACCACCAGGAAGGACTCTTGAGTCAGAATGATTGGTCAAAGACAGCCCGGAAACTAATCCCATCACCATAATACCTGAGGCTGTGAGCCACATGGCAGAGCAGTTCTCCTGGGTTCCCTTACCCTACTGCTCTCTGTTCGGATGGCAGAGACTTTTTTTTTTCCATAATGTCTCTTGCTTTGTCGGCATGTGTCTCCTCGGACAATTCTTTTCTGAGTATTAGACAAGAGTCCATTCTTGGGGCCCTGGAAGGGGGCTCCCTTTCCTACAACGTTATCATCTAAAATTTTTCTTAAGAAAATGCAATTTGAAGTGAGTCTGACTTATTCTTAATTACTCAGATTTATTTTCTCTTTCATGTTTTGAATATCTAGATTCTGGCAGTAATGAATTTTATAAGAGGTAACATTTTGTTGCTTATCAAAATAATTTGCAAGAACAAACTAAAGCTTTAAAATTGAATACAAAACATTTAAAATTACTTTATAGGGCATCAAGGCTTTTCACTTAGAATTATTTTGCACTATAAAATGCATAGCTTTTGACTGCTTGAAAATATCTTGGTCACTAAAAGTAATATTTGTTTATGGTTTCCCAAAGCCAAGAAAAAATTTTAGCATAATATTCCACTGACAATTTTGGCAGTAGGTCTATATAATTCTTGGAGTTAAATGTGGATTACTAATTACAGTTATAGCTACTAAATTGTTTCCAAGTGGGTTTATTTCATATTCAATGGTGCCCCAGAGGAGGAATCTTTTATCTATAAAGCTGTCATAGACAAGCAACATAGTCAAAACACTCTCTCTGATGGAAATTTATTTTTAACTTGAAAGAACATATCATACTGACCACCCACTCACTGATTGTGAATTTTATTGGCGCATGGAATCATTGCTCAAAATTAACTAAATCATGTTTGCTAGGAATTCAAGGTAAGCTAAGTCCATTTGGGATCTTGTCCAAGAAAATCTATTTAGTGTAAACACCAGAGAAGAACATTTGAGCACTTTTCACCTATCCATGGAGTCTTGGTAGATAGGCAGCCTAACGACAGCAGCGTGGCAAGTTCCCAGTAAGGTAATTTAATTTGTTAAATTAAATAATTAAATTTATTCCTCTTGTGCCTTGGGGTGGTAAGGAGGAGGTGGGGATGTGGAGAAAAAAGAACACAGTAAAAATTGGTGCTTATTTTAAAAAGTCTGGTTGATGATGCTTTAACAGCAGGTCATACATTAATCAAAGGAAATTTTGCAATTGAGGAAAACTGTTAAAGAGAGAAGACTCATTTTTCATTACAAATTCATTTATGTATGAAGTTTTGACTTGGAGAAACCAATATCAGAATTATGTTACCAGTTACCTATAATCAGATTGTGGCATTTTTATGCAACAATGATATTGATACTGGCACTCAAACTGACAGTGCTTAAGAATTAACTAAAATTTCTCCTATGGTAGGGAGCACACATGTGCACACACACATACACAATGGAAAGTTTCCATGAAACTTTAAATTTGGTTCTTGGTATCTCATTTATTCTCAATAAGTGGAATAAATATGCAAAAATAATGTCATTTAAGAAGGCAAAGAAATATTTAGAAAAGGAACTGAAAAATTATGTTTTAGATATTTGTGCCTAGACAGGAAAACATTTAAGCTTAAAAAAATTGATGGTCAAATGACAATTGCTTAATTTCTGTAGTTCAGTTAAGGAACTCAGGAAACAAAAAGACAAAATGTATAGAGTTAGTATTTTGGTGGAATTTCTGAGTAAAAAATGTGTATATTCTGTTTGCAAAAATAGAAAAGCTAATGGTGACAATTAAAAAAATTTTTTGTAATATTTTTAGCTTGTTTTTAAAAATTAATGTTGTTCACTTTATAGAGTCAAGAAAATGACAAACTCATCATAACAGATTTACAGTGAAAAATAGTGATTGCCCTACTATTTAAAATCCCAAGAAAATTTTTCTGCTTTCAGCTGTAATTTTGACAAAGAAAGTGACTAGAGAAATTATAGTCCATCAGTCAGTCCTTTGTTACTCTTTAAAGAATGCTTCTTGGCTGATTCATATACAAATTCTGGTACAGAAAGTATATCAATTAGTAGGCTTACTGTCTTTTTTGTAGAACTTTGAAATTGTGATGAGAAAAGTTCACTACTGTTGACTCAGCAATGTCCAATTCTTTTGCATCCTCAGGGACTGTAGCCTGGCGCCTCCTCTGTGCATGGAATTCTCCAGGAAAGAATACTGGAGTAGGTTGCCATTCCCTTCTCTAGGGGATCTCCCTGATCCAGGGATTGGACCTGGATCTCCTGCATTGCAGGCAGATTCTTTACTGTCTGAGCCATCATGATGAAAAAAATTTTCCTTGTAAACCACAAAATAATAGAACTTTGATTTATTATGTATAATATATTTTTGGAGGGAATTAGTATATAGAATTAACTTACTTATCTGGGGACAGGCAGGGAAGAGAATTCATAAAATAGTGTATAGGAAACCAAGCTGAGGAGACTTGGCAGTACATATGGGCCAAATTCCCGTTCCATGTAATTCACTATGAGAATTCAAGTTACATAGAGCAGCAATTAGACACAGAGGAACAGATAAGTGTTCTCCTAACTTGACATTTTACTAGTTTCTCCCACCACACACACTCTTTTAAGTAGTTATTTGCAGGTTTACCAGTGAGAGCTATACATATTTGAATATGTTCAATGAAATATTTAGTTATGATAGTAAGTAAATAAAGTTGTTGAGGTCTGCTTTGCTTGCATGTCTCTCTTCTCTGATTTTCAAAACCACTCCACAGGCTCCTCTGATTTTCAAAACCACTCCACAGGCTCCTGTTCATTTAAAGTAACTTCATTTTCTAAAAATGTGTTTGCTATTTAAAATGCAGAAAACCTTTAACATAGAAAAAGTTTAGGGAAACAAATAGGAAGACTATAAGGGGTGAATGAAGTAGTGAAGTCTATCGACTGGTTGGTTAGTGCTGCACAGGATACCAGGTATTATCAGCCCTCCAGGATCCCAGAGTCAGATGAGATACAGCAATGCAAATGATACATTTTTATGGTATGTGAAAAGACAGAAGTATTAATAAAGTGCTACGGAAACAAGGAGCAGCACCTGTGTGGGTGCAGAAGGGCCGAGAGGAGCTACTCCATGTTCAAGGTCAGGAGGGGCAGTAGTGAGGAGATACCCCATGTCCAAGGTGAGAGAAACCCAAGTAAAATGGTAGGTGTTGCGAGAGGGCATCAGAGGGCAGACACACTGAAACCATACTCACAGAAAATTAGCCAATCTGATCACATGGACCACAGCCTTGTCCAACTCAATGAAACTAGGCTGTTCCCATGGGGCCACCCAAGACAGACGAGTCATGGTGGAGAGGTCTGATAGAATGTGGTCCATTGGAGAAGGGAATGACAGGCCACTTCAGTATTCTTGCCTTGAAAACCCCATGAGCAGATGAAAAGGCAAAATGATAGGATACTGGAAGAGGAACTCCCCAGATCAGTAGGTACCCAATATGCTACAGGAGGTCAGTCGAGAAATAACTCCAGAAAGAACGAAGGGATGGAGCCAAAGCAAGAAAAATACCCAGTTGTGGATGTGACTGGTGATAGAAGCAATGTCCAATGCTGTAAAGAACAATATTGCATAGGAACCTGGAATGTTAGGTCCATGAATCAAGGCAAATTGGAAGTGGTCAAACAAGAGATGGCAACAGTGAATGTCGACATTCTAGGAATCAGCAAACTAAAATGGACTGGAATGGGTGAATTTAACTCAGATAACCATTATATCTACTACTGTGGGCAGGAATCCTTCAGAAGAAAGGGAGTAGTCATCATGGTCAACAAAAGAGTCCAAAATGCAATACTTGGATGCAATCTCAAAAATGACAGAATGATTTCTGTTCATTTTCAAGGCAAACCATTCAATATCGTGGTAGTTCAAGCCTATGCCCCAACCGTAACGCTGAAGAAGCTGAAGTTGAATGGTTCTGTGAAGCCCTACAAGACATTAGAACCAACACCCCAAAAAGATGTCCTTTGCATTATAGGGGACTGGAATGCAAAAGTAGGAAGTCAAGAAACACCTGGAGTAACAGGAAAATTTGGCCGTGGAATGCAGAATGAAGCAAGGCAAAGGCTAGCAGAGTTTTGCCAAGAGAACACACTGGTCACAGCAAACACCCTCTTCCAGTAACACAAGAGAAGACTCTACATATGGACATCACCAGATGGTCAACGTCGAAATCAGATTGATTATATTCTTTGCAGCCAAAGATGGAGAAGCTCTATACAGTCAACAAAAACAAGATGGGGAGCTGACTGTGGCTCAGATCATAAACTCCTTTTTGCCAAATTCAGACTCAAATTGAAGAAAGTCAGGAAAACCACTAGACCATTCAGGTATGATCTAAATAAAATCCCTTATGATTACACAGTGGAAGTGAGAAACAGATTCAAGGGACTAGATCTGATAGATAGAATGCCTGATGAACTATGGACAGAAGTTTGTGACATTGTACAGGAGACAGGAATCAAGACCATCCTCAAGAAAAAGAAATGCAAAAAAGCAAAATGGCTGTCTGAGGAGGCCTTACAAATAGCTGTGAAAAGAAGAGAAGTGAAAAGCAAAGGAGAAAAGGAAAGATATAAGCATCTGAATGCAGAGTTCCAGAGAATAGCAAGGAGAGATAAGAAAGCCTTCCTCAGTGATCAATGCAAAGAAATAGAGGAAAACAACAGAATGGGAAAGACTAGAGATCTCTTCAAGAAAATTAGAGATACCAAGGGAATATTTCATGCACAGATGGGTTCTATAAAGGACAGAAATGGTCTGGACCTAACAGAAGCAGAAGGTATTAAGAAGAGATGGCAAGAATACACAGAAGAACTGTACAAAAAAGATCTTCACGACCCAGATAATCATGATGATGTGATCACTCACCTAGAGCCAGACATCTCGGAATGTGAAGTCAAGTGGGTCTTAGAAAGTACCACTATGAACAAAGCTAGTGGAGGTGATGGAATCCCAGTTGAGCTGTTTCAAATCTTGAAAGATGATGCTGTGAAAGTGCTGCACTCAATATGCCAACAAATCTGGAAAACTCAGCAGTGGCCACAGGACTGGAAAAGGTCAGTTTTCATTTCAATCCCAAAGACAAGCAATGCCAAAGAATGCTCAAACTACCACACCATTGCACTCATCTCATACACTAGTAAAGTGATGCTCAAAATTCTCCAAGCCAGGCTTCAGCAATACATGAGCTAGGAACTTCCAGATGTTCAAGCTGGTTTTAGAAAAGGCAGAGGAACCAGAGATCAAATTGCCAACACTGCTGTATCATCGAAAAAGCAAGAGAGTTCCAGAAAAAACATTTATTTCTGCTTTATAGACTATGCCAAAGCCTTTGACTGTGTGGATCACAATAAACTGTGGAA
>SJYC01113877.1:0-12642 GCA_006408675.1 Madoqua kirkii
AATGGAAAGTTTCCATGAAACTTTAAATTTGGTTCTTGGTATCTCATTTATTCTCAATAAGTGGAATAAATATGCAAAAATAATGTCATTTAAGAAGGCAAAGAAATATTTAGAAAAGGAACTGAAAAATTATGTTTTAGATATTTGTGCCTAGACAGGAAAAAATTTAAGCTTAAAAAAATTGATGGTCAAATGACAATTGCTTAATTTCTGTAGTTCAGTTAAGGAACTCAGGAAACAAAAAGACAAAATGTATAGAGTTAGTATTTTGGTGGAATTTCTGAGTAAAAAATGTGTATATTCTGTTTGCAAAAATAGAAAAGCTAATGGTGACAATTAAAAAAATTTTTTGTAATATTTTTAGCTTGTTTTTAAAAATTAATGTTGTTCACTTTATAGAGTCAAGAAAATGACAAACTCATCATAACAGATTTACAGTGAAAAATAGTGATTGCCCTACTATTTAAAATCCCAAGAAAATTTTTCTGCTTTCAGCTGTAATTTTGACAAAGAAAGTGACTAGAGAAATTATAGTCCATCAGTCAGTCCTTTGTTACTCTTTAAAGAATGCTTCTTGGCTGATTCATATACAAATTCTGGTACAGAAAGTATATCAATTAGTAGGCTTACTGTCTTTTTTGTAGAACTTTGAAATTGTGATGAGAAAAGTTCACTACTGTTGACTCAGCAATGTCCAATTCTTTTGCATCCTCAGGGACTGTAGCCTGGCGCCTCCTCTGTGCATGGAATTCTCCAGGAAAGAATACTGGAGTAGGTTGCCATTCCCTTCTCTAGGGGATCTCCCTGATCCAGGGATTGGACCTGGATCTCCTGCATTGCAGGCAGATTCTTTACTGTCTGAGCCATCATGATGAAAAAAATTTTCCTTGTAAACCACAAAATAATAGAACTTTGATTTATTATGTATAATATATTTTTGGAGGGAATTAGTATATAGAATTAACTTACTTATCTGGGGACAGGCAGGGAAGAGAATTCATAAAATAGTGTATAGGAAACCAAGCTGAGGAGACTTGGCAGTACATATGGGCCAAATTCCCGTTCCATGTAATTCACTATGAGAATTCAAGTTACATAGAGCAGCAATTAGACACAGAGGAACAGATAAGTGTTCTCCTAACTTGACATTTTACTAGTTTCTCCCACCACACACACTCTTTTAAGTAGTTATTTGCAGGTTTACCAGTGAGAGCTATACATATTTGAATATGTTCAATGAAATATTTAGTTATGATAGTAAGTAAATAAAGTTGTTGAGGTCTGCTTTGCTTGCATGTCTCTCTTCTCTGATTTTCAAAACCACTCCACAGGCTCCTCTGATTTTCAAAACCACTCCACAGGCTCCTGTTCATTTAAAGTAACTTCATTTTCTAAAAATGTGTTTGCTATTTAAATGCAGAAAACCTTTAACATAGAAAAAGTTTAGGGAAACAAATAGGAAGACTATAAGGGGTGAATGAAGTAGTGAAGTCTATCGACTGGTTGGTTAGTGCTGCACAGGATACCAGGTATTATCAGCCCTCCAGGATCCCAGAGTCAGATGAGATACAGCAATGCAAATGATACATTTTTATGGTATGTGAAAAGACAGAAGTATTAATAAAGTGCTACGGAAACAAGGAGCAGCACCTGTGTGGGTGCAGAAGGGCCGAGAGGAGCTACTCCATGTTCAAGGTCAGGAGGGGCAGTAGTGAGGAGATACCCCATGTCCAAGGTGAGAGAAACCCAAGTAAAATGGTAGGTGTTGCGAGAGGGCATCAGAGGGCAGACACACTGAAACCATACTCACAGAAAATTAGCCAATCTGATCACATGGACCACAGCCTTGTCCAACTCAATGAAACTAGGCTGTTCCCATGGGGCCACCCAAGACAGACGAGTCATGGTGGAGAGGTCTGATAGAATGTGGTCCATTGGAGAAGGGAATGACAGGCCACTTCAGTATTCTTGCCTTGAAAACCCCATGAGCAGATGAAAAGGCAAAATGATAGGATACTGGAAGAGGAACTCCCCAGATCAGTAGGTACCCAATATGCTACAGGAGGTCAGTCGAGAAATAACTCCAGAAAGAACGAAGGGATGGAGCCAAAGCAAGAAAAATACCCAGTTGTGGATGTGACTGGTGATAGAAGCAATGTCCAATGCTGTAAAGAACAATATTGCATAGGAACCTGGAATGTTAGGTCCATGAATCAAGGCAAATTGGAAGTGGTCAAACAAGAGATGGCAACAGTGAATGTCGACATTCTAGGAATCAGCAAACTAAAATGGACTGGAATGGGTGAATTTAACTCAGATAACCATTATATCTACTACTGTGGGCAGGAATCCTTCAGAAGAAAGGGAGTAGTCATCATGGTCAACAAAAGAGTCCAAAATGCAATACTTGGATGCAATCTCAAAAATGACAGAATGATTTCTGTTCATTTTCAAGGCAAACCATTCAATATCGTGGTAGTTCAAGCCTATGCCCCAACCGTAACGCTGAAGAAGCTGAAGTTGAATGGTTCTGTGAAGCCCTACAAGACATTAGAACCAACACCCCAAAAAGATGTCCTTTGCATTATAGGGGACTGGAATGCAAAAGTAGGAAGTCAAGAAACACCTGGAGTAACAGGAAAATTTGGCCGTGGAATGCAGAATGAAGCAAGGCAAAGGCTAGCAGAGTTTTGCCAAGAGAACACACTGGTCACAGCAAACACCCTCTTCCAGTAACACAAGAGAAGACTCTACATATGGACATCACCAGATGGTCAACGTCGAAATCAGATTGATTATATTCTTTGCAGCCAAAGATGGAGAAGCTCTATACAGTCAACAAAAACAAGATGGGGAGCTGACTGTGGCTCAGATCATAAACTCCTTTTTGCCAAATTCAGACTCAAATTGAAGAAAGTCAGGAAAACCACTAGACCATTCAGGTATGATCTAAATAAAATCCCTTATGATTACACAGTGGAAGTGAGAAACAGATTCAAGGGACTAGATCTGATAGATAGAATGCCTGATGAACTATGGACAGAAGTTTGTGACATTGTACAGGAGACAGGAATCAAGACCATCCTCAAGAAAAAGAAATGCAAAAAAGCAAAATGGCTGTCTGAGGAGGCCTTACAAATAGCTGTGAAAAGAAGAGAAGTGAAAAGCAAAGGAGAAAAGGAAAGATATAAGCATCTGAATGCAGAGTTCCAGAGAATAGCAAGGAGAGATAAGAAAGCCTTCCTCAGTGATCAATGCAAAGAAATAGAGGAAAACAACAGAATGGGAAAGACTAGAGATCTCTTCAAGAAAATTAGAGATACCAAGGGAATATTTCATGCACAGATGGGTTCTATAAAGGACAGAAATGGTCTGGACCTAACAGAAGCAGAAGGTATTAAGAAGAGATGGCAAGAATACACAGAAGAACTGTACAAAAAAGATCTTCACGACCCAGATAATCATGATGATGTGATCACTCACCTAGAGCCAGACATCTCGGAATGTGAAGTCAAGTGGGTCTTAGAAAGTACCACTATGAACAAAGCTAGTGGAGGTGATGGAATCCCAGTTGAGCTGTTTCAAATCTTGAAAGATGATGCTGTGAAAGTGCTGCACTCAATATGCCAACAAATCTGGAAAACTCAGCAGTGGCCACAGGACTGGAAAAGGTCAGTTTTCATTTCAATCCCAAAGACAAGCAATGCCAAAGAATGCTCAAACTACCACACCATTGCACTCATCTCATACACTAGTAAAGTGATGCTCAAAATTCTCCAAGCCAGGCTTCAGCAATACATGAGCTAGGAACTTCCAGATGTTCAAGCTGGTTTTAGAAAAGGCAGAGGAACCAGAGATCAAATTGCCAACACTGCTGTATCATCGAAAAAGCAAGAGAGTTCCAGAAAAAACATTTATTTCTGCTTTATAGACTATGCCAAAGCCTTTGACTGTGTGGATCACAATAAACTGTGGAAAATTCTAAAAGAGATGGTAATACCAGACCACCTGATCTGCCTGCTGATAAACCTATATGCAGGTCAGTAAGCAACAGTTAGAACTGGACATGGAACAACAGACTGGTTCCAAATAAGAAAAGGAGTACATCAAGGCTGTATATTGTCACCCTGCTTATTTAACTTATCTACAGAGTACATCATGAGAAACGTTGGGCTGGAAGAAGTTCAATCTGGAATCAAGATTGCCAGGAGAAATATCAATAACCTCAGATATGCAGATAATACTACCCTTATGGCACAAAGTGAAGAAGAACTAAAGAGTCTCTTGATGAAAGTGAAAGAGGAGAGTGAAAAAGTTGGCTTAGAGTTCAACATTCAACAAACTAAGATCATGGCCTCTGGTCCCATCACTTCATGGCAAATAGATGAGGAAACAGGAAACAGTATCAGATTTTATTTTGGGGGGCTCCAAAATCACTGCAGATGGTGACTGCACCTGTGAAATTAAAAGATGCTTACTCCTTGGAATAAAAGTTATGACCAACCTAGATAGCATATTCAAAAGCGGAGACATTACTTTGCCAACAAAGGTCCAAAGGTCCAAGGCTATGGTTTTTCCAGTAGTCATCTATGGATGTGAGAGTTGGACTATAAAGAAAGCTGAGCACCAAAGAATTGATGCTTTTGAACTGTGGTGTTGGAGAAGACTCTTGAGAGTCCCTTGGACTGCAAGGAGATCCAATCAGTCCATCCTCAAGGAGATCAGTCCTGGGTGTTCATTGTGAATGATGCTGAAGCTGAAACTCCAGTACTTTGGCCACCTCATGGGAAGAGTTGACTCATTGGAAAAGACCCTGATGCTGGGAAGGATTGGGGGCAGGAGAAGAAGGAGATGACAGAGGATGAGATGGCTGGATGGCATCACTGACTCGATGGACGTGATTTTGATTGAACTCTGCGAGCTGGTGATGAACAGGGAGGCCTGGCGTGCTGCAGTTCATGGGACTGGAAAGAGTCAGACATGGCTGAGTGACTGAATGGACACATGAAATAAGGAGTGATAGCTCTGACTTGGTGTTGCTTGGGTTTGGGTTCAGAGGGGAGAAAGTCAGGGCAGGGGATGCTTAGCTAATTTTGAAGAATGAGTAGAATTTTCTGGAAAGAATGTTTAGAGAAAAGCATTCAGGGCAGAGCAAACTATATGAGCAAATGGATAATGACAAGAACGTTTGCCATGTGTAGAAGGGATTCCTGAGGGTGAGAACATATAGAGGGTCAAGTGTGAAGTGACGGAGGGAGGGAGAGAAAGGCCTGATGCACTGAGCGCTGGGGGTGGGGGAGACAGAGGCCCGAAATGCAGGTAGAGGTCACACGAGAAGCTTCCATGCTCAATGGTTTTTTGATTTTTACTCTATCCTCTCTTTCTCTCTCTCTCTCTTTTTTTTAAACAATTTTGCTTCATGGATCCCTTAGAACAATGGTTTGTAAACTTTACTACATATGAGAATCACTTAATTAAAAAATAACTTTAATTATTTTTAAAATTAGGAGATTAAAAAAGAATCCAGAAGCCCAGCCACACCCCATGGAATATCTGGGAATGAGACTCAGGCTCAGACCTCTATATTATTTAAAAAATGAAACACACCAGATGGTTTCTGTGTAAAACAGTGTTTATCAAATTTGTAATCCCAGGATCAGTAGCATTGATATCAGGTGAGAACTTGTTAGAAATGCAGATTCTCAGGCCCAAATCAAGACTACCAAATTCATGGTGGGTCTCAGCAATGTTTTAGCAGGCTCTTCAGGTGATTTTGATGTATGCTAAAAGTTAAAATCACTGCCACAGAAATCTGATAAAAGCTGTTAATGTGCTTCCCAGAAAAATGTACTACTTGTTTAATTTCAAATTTAATATTAGATGATATATGGAAACCTTCTCTAGTCCTGTTCCAATTTCCTTCTTGAAAGTCTGGAATCCAGGTTAAGAATTCCTTCTCTAGACAGCAAGAGATGCTAACTATTTTTAAGTAAAAGTGAGACGTGATGGACTTTGGAAGTAGAATGGTGGCTCTTGTAGTATAAAGAATGGAGTTTAATGGGGAGAGTCTGGTATCAACCGGCTCACCTGGGAAGTTAGAGGATTATAAAATAAAATAGGATGTGGTGACACATAAGTTGTGTGGGCTGGTGGAGAGAGATTGGCAAATAATTCCAAGTTTCTAACTTGAGCTTGGAGTGAGTGAAGTCTTTTCTGGGAAAGAGATGATAAAAAGAGAAGGTTTGGAGGCAAATAATGATGATTACTGGATGCAAATGAGGAAATGTACTAAAAATAGGTCTGAAATTTAGTTGGGGGTATAGACTGTGGATTATTACATGAGAACTATTAGCCTATAAACAAGTAGGTATAGATTGAGATTTCTTATCCTCTCACTATTGACATTTTGGGCTGGCTAATTCTATTTCAGAAGGCTATCCTGTGAACTGTAGGATGTTTTGAAGCAGTCCTGTCTTCTACACAATAGGTGATAGTAACCAGCACCTCCTGCAGTTCTAACAACCCTAAAATATCTCTAGGTCTTGCTTCATATCTCCTGGCAGCAATCAAAGATCTGTTAAGAACCACTGGTGCAGATGAAACCTGGACAGTAGGTGTGATTGTTATTGACTGAGGGCATGTACAGATGTGAGAGTTGGACCATAAATAAAGCTGAGTGCCGAAGAATTGATACGTTTGAGCCGTGTGTTGGAGAAGGATCTTGAGAGTCCTTTGGATTGCAAG
Source organism: Madoqua kirkii (assembly GCA_006408675.1). Taxonomy (NCBI): domain Eukaryota; kingdom Metazoa; phylum Chordata; class Mammalia; order Artiodactyla; family Bovidae; genus Madoqua; species Madoqua kirkii. The sequence goes on from SJYC01113877.1 coordinate 6,745, forward strand.
GATAGAAAACTAGTCAATCCTAAAGGAAATCAGGCCTGAATATTCACTGGAAGGACTGATGCTGAAGCTGAAGCTCCAACACTTTGGCCATATGATGCAAAGAACTGTCTCATTGGAAAAGACCCTGATGCTGGGAAGGATTGAAGGCAGGAGGACCAGGGGATGACAGAGGATGAGAGATAGTTGGATGGCATCTCTGACTTGATGGACCTGAGTTTGAGCAAGCTCTGGGAATTTGTGATGGACAGGGAAGCCTGGTGTCCTACAGACCGTGGGGTTGCAAAGAGTCAGACACGACTAAGCAACTGAACTGAACTGAGGGGAGGGACTGGTGGCAGAAGAGGACCCAGCAAGAGTTGAAAACAAGTTCACAAGTTTGGAAGAAAGTGGCATAAAGGGAGCCAGGAAAGGGCTGAGTTCCCGGGAGAAGGTGGTGGAATGCCAGATACTACCCAGGAGGAAGAGGATTGAGAAGAGGTCTTTGTATTTGGTGATTTGTGGGTTGTTGTAAAATAGGTTCAACAGAGACTTACTGAATCCCTGAAAGTGATGCTTGCTGTAGCCTGTGGAACAGTAAATGAGAAAAAGTAGAGAATATCAGTTTAGATCACTGAGAGGTTTAGGAAAAGATAGAGGAGAAAAGGCAGAAAGAATAGAGAGATGACTTATTCTAGGGGAGAGAGGTTTGTAAACATGCTGAACTGAGAGGAAAGTATCAGTAATTTCAAGTAAACATAGGGTTTTAGGCAAACCCAGAGTCTCTTCTTCACTAAGAGCTCAAAATATGAATAACATTAATTATGAAGGAGAGTGTGATAATCTAAATTATAGATATCCCTTAAGAAAATAATATATTAATTGCAACAAGACAAGATTGATAAACAGGAGGATGTATTTCATCTATCATACAATAATGTCTCATTTATATGATTTTGGCTCTGGCCTGGGTCACCTTAATAATAGTGATGATTTTCTTTTTTGGGCTACTTCCTTCATCCTTTTCTTTTGATTCTCCATAGCCAACAGGAGGGCAAAAGACTCACACCCTGGAGTGAACAAATCTTATTTTGTTTGCCTTAGGTCTGAGACCACTTTTACAGTAACATCTCTACAAGGAAAAATCAAGGGAGAAAAAAGCTTTATTGTATTGTCAATAACTTTCTTCTACAAGCATTATCTTTATGTAAAGAAATCATTGTCCTAAACGTTTGAACTTGTGTGTGTGTGTGTGCCTGTATGCATGTGGATTGCATTTCTGGATTCCCATCATGGCTGTACAATTTAGCTAATGGCCTGGGCATTCTTATTTATTCTTTCCAGATTTCAAGTCCCTCATCTGCACAATGAGCAAGTGGGATTCGATAAGCTCTGAGATTGTTTCTGGCTTTAAAATTCTATAATTACATGATTTCCTTTCTGCATTATCTTTGTTTGATAAGAGCTTGCCTTAATCTGATCCGTTCCCAAGTAAAATCTCTCAGATTGACTTGAAGCTCCAATTTTTCCCCTAGTTCTCACACCTTTTTGTTTATTAGGGCATAAGTAATGAGTTCTGAACACTTAAGAACTTTTCCTGAGTTCACAGAGGTAGCTCTTCAAGGGTATAGGCAGAGTGAGAAGGAAAATTAAGGTTTCCCAGTTCTCCACTGCTGTATTTAAATCCAGGAGAACAAGTCACTCGTGAAAAATGTAGAATCTTTGCATAGCTGTCCTTTCTTCAAGAGATCTGAAAGCATTTCCCAAATATATTGAATGAATCCTTTCCTTTTGAATTCCATTTGTAAACAACTGGATAGGCAGGTTTTAAGCACATTAATAGAGTGATGTGTGATTTTGTTTCTACCACTAGATACCCTAACTGTGATAAAAGGAATCAACCATTTGTAAGAGTGACTCAAGTCCCCAGAGATTGCATTTACAGTTATTAATGTGGTTTGTGTTAACACTCTTAATTTTTAGACATCCACTGTTTGTGTTTGTTTAGCTCCAAGTTTTGAGTGTTAGAAACTATAATAATAAACTCATCTTAAATTCCCTCACTCTTGTGACTGATACTCAGTAGGTGGGAAGGATTATCACAGGGGAGTGACTGGCTAGACAATGGATTGTCCTAAATAACAAAGTTTTTCTTGGGATTAAGAGTGGGCAAAGTTTCACTTCTGTCTTGGAATTTTTATTTAATTTTTTTTCTTTCTTTTCAATCTAAGATATAAATTCCATTCCTACATCAAGCTAAACATATAGCAATGAAGGCGCTCACTTTTTTTTTTTTTTAAAGTAGTGGTTGTCATTCTTTGCAGGACAGTCTATCCACTGAAATTAAGCAAAATGTTTTAAATTATGTGAATTTGTGCCTCACAAAAACACTGACTCAAGGATTATAATTATGCAAACTGAGTCCAATGTGTTAGTAGGCTAATGTTCACATGACAGATTAGAAATAAGATTGCTTTGGCTTATTGCTGCTGCTAAGTCACGTCAGTCGCGTCCGACTCTGTGTGACCCCATAGACGGCAGCCCACCAGGCTCCACTGTCCCTAGGATTCTCCAGGCAAGAACACTGGAGTGGGTTGCCATTTCCTTTTCCAGTGCATGAAAGTGAAAAGTGAAAGTGAAGTTGCTCAGTCCTGTCCAACTCTTCGAGATCCCATGGACTGCAGCCCACCAGGCTCCTCCATCTGTGGAATTTTCCAGGCAAGAGTACTGGAGTGGGGTGCCATTGCTTTCTTAGACACTAAGAAAAAACTAATGTTTACCAGTGGGGAGAGGGATAGAGGGAGGGTCATCAGAGGGGAGGGAGGGGAAGTGTTATTATGGAAATATATGAAATGACATGTGGGTGAAATTTTGAAAATTGTAAAGTACTATCCAATTTGAAGTGAATCCCTGGTGGCTCAGTGGTAAAGACTCCACCTGCAGTACAGGAGATTGCCACAATGTAGGAGACAAGGGTTCAGTATCTGGGTTGGGAAGATCCCCTGGAGAAGGAAATGGCAATCCACTCCAATATTCTTTCCTGGAGAATCCCAAGGACAGAGGGGCCTGGCGGGCTACAGTCCATGGGGTTGCAATAAAGACTTAGAGAAGAAACCACACCACCATCCAACTTGAAACATCTTTTTGGGCTTCCTTCATGGTTCAGTGGTTAAGAATCTACCTTGCAAGGCAAGGGACACTGGTTGGATCCCTCATCCGAGAAGATCTCACGTCCGGGAAGATCCCACATGCCGTGGAACACATGTGGGAAGCCTTTGCACCACAACTACTGAGCCCACATACGGCGACTCTGAAGCCCACGTGCCCTAGAGTCTGGGCTCAGCAACAGGAGAAGCCAATGCATTGAGAAGCCTAAACACATGAAGGGTTGCCCCTGCTTGCTGCGATTAGAGAAAGCCAGCATGCAGCAACAAAGACCCAGCGTGGCCGAAAATTAAAATCAATCAATCAATCTTAGAAAATGAAAGAATCCTTTATTCAGTAATCAAAAAAAAGAAATAGGATTGCTTTTACATAAGAAAAAAGAAAGCTCTGAAAGTGTTTTCCACTCCATCCTTTGAGAAGGGATAAGTGGGGGGGAAGAAAGGAGAGAAGAATTGAGGAAAGGTATCTAGAAGTGAAGATGGATTAAAGAGATGTTTTCACCCACTGACAAATAATGATTTAAAGGTGGCCAGGAAGAACTAGGGATGTGTTTGTACATATCAAACAGTTTAAGTGAGACCAGGATTTGAGTGGATACTACTCTTGACCTAGCTTTTATGCCTTTGTTTAGTTCTATGGTTGTTACATATCAACACTGGCTTAAGTCATAAGTTTTGGAGAATTATTTATCAACATTATGTTTTGTGTCAAGGTTTCTATCTGTGAAATCTGGGATATTCTAATATCTGGAGGATGCACCAGTATATCAAGGGAATGGCAAGCCACTTCAGTATTCTTGCCTTGAGAACACCATGAACAGTATGAAAAGGCAAAAAGATAAGACACTGAAAGATGAACTCCCCCAGGCTGGTAGGGGCCCAATATGCCACTGGAGATCAGTGAAGAAATAACTCCAGAATAATGAAGAGACGGAGCCAAAGCAAAAACAACACCCAATTGTGGATGTGACTGGTGATGGAAGTAAAGTCCGATGTTGTAAAGAGCAATATTGCAAAGAAACCAAGACTGTTAGGTCCATGAATCAAGGCAAATTGGGATGGCAAGAGTGAACATCAACATTTTAGGAATCAGTGAACTAAAATGGACTGGAATGGGTGATTTAACTCAGATGACCATAATATCTACCACTGTGGGCAAGAATCCCTTAGAAGAAATGGAGTAGTCATCATAGTAAACAAAAGAGCCTGAAATGCAATACTTGGATGCAATCTCAGAAATGACAGAATGATTTCTGTTCATTTCCAAGGCAAACCATTTACTATCACAATAGTCCAAGTCTATGCCCCAACCAGTAACTCTGAAGAAGTAGAAGTTGAATGGTTCTATGAAGACCTACAAGATCCTCTAGAGCTAACAACCAAAAGAATGTCCTCTTCATTATTGGGGACTGGAATGCAAAAGTAGGAAGTCAAGAGCTATCTAGAGTAACAGACAAATTTGACCTTGGAGTACAAAATGTAGCAGGTCAAAGGCTAACAGAGTTTTGCCAAGAGAACACATGGGTCATAGCAAACAGCCTCTTTCAACCACACAAGAGAAGACTCTACACATGGACATCACCAGATGGTCAATACTGTAATCAGATTGATTATATTCTTTGCAGTCAAAGAATATAAGAGAAGCTGTCTACAGTCAGCAAAAACAAGACCTGGAACCGACTGTGCCTCATATCATGAACTCCTTATTGCCAAATTCAGACTTAAATTGAAGAAAGTAGGGAAACCCATTAGACCATTCAGGTATGACCTAAATCAAATCCCTTATGATTACACAGTGGAAGTGAAAACAGATTCAAGCGACTAGATCTGATAGACAGAGTGCCTGAAGAACTATGGACAGAGGTTCGTGACATTGTACAGGAGGCAGTGGTCAAGACCATCCTGAAGAAAAAGAAATGCAAAAAGGCAAAATGGTTGTCTGAGGAGGCCTTAAAAATAGCTATGAAGAAAAAAAGTAAAAGGCAAAGGAGAAAAGGAAAGATATACATACCAATTTGTATGCAGACTTCCAAAGAATAGCAAGGAGAGAGAAGAAAGCCTTCCTTAGTGATCAGTGCAAAGAAATAGAGGAAAACAATAGAATGGGAAAGACTAGAGATCTCTTTAAGAGAATTAGAGATACCAAGGGAACATTTATTATAAAAGTGGGCACAATAAGGGACAGAAATGGTATGGACCGAAGAACAGCAGAAGATGTTAAGAAGAGGTGGCAGAAATACACAGAACTATACAAAAAAAGATCTTCATGACCCAGGTAATCACCATGGTGTGATCACTGATGTAGAGCCAGACATCCTGGACTGCAAAGTCAAGTGGGCCTCAGGAAGCATCACTATGAACAAAGCTAGTGGAGGTGATGGAATTCCTGTTGATCCATTTCAAATCCTAAAAGATGATGCTGTGAAAGTGCTGTGAAAAGATGCCAGCAAATATGGAAAGCTCAGCAGTGGCCATAGGACTAGAAAAGGTCAGTTTTCATTCCAATCCCAAAGAAAGGCAATGCCAAAGAACGCTCAAACTACTGCACAATTGCACTCATCTCATAAGCTAGCAAAGTAATACTCAAATTTTTTCAAGCCAGGTTTTAACAGTACATGAACTGTGAACTTCCACATGTTCAAGCTGGATTTAGAAAAGGCAGAGAAACCAGAAATCAAACTGCCAACATCCACTGGATCATAGGAAAAGCAAGAGAGTTCCAGAAAAACATCTATTTCTGCTTTATTGACTATGCCAA